>CAUYON010009625.1:0-22288 GCA_963573935.1 Arctocebus calabarensis | reverse complement strand
ATATTCCGGCAAGCTAAATGACTCACCCAATTGAATTACCTACGGGTTTCACATCCCTAACGAAAAGCTTACTGCTCGTCAGTAGTCTCAGCTACTCAGGAGGCTGAGGCAAGAGAATCGCCTAAGCCCAGGAGTTGGAGGTTGCTGTGAGCTGTGTGATGCCACAGCACTCTACCGAGGGCGATAAAGTGAGACTCTGTCGCTACAAAAAAAAAAAAAAAAAAAAAGCTTATTGCTATCCGGGCGTGGTGTGGCTCACGTCTGTAATCCTACCACTTTGGAAGACTGAGGCAGGTGGACTGAACTCAGGAGTTGGAGATGGGCATAAGGGAGACCCCCACCTCTCTCAAAACTAAAGAAATAAAATAAAAGCTACTGCTATTCATCCCATGTTGTCTCTTTTTCTCATCTTCACAGGTGGGGAAACTGAGTCCGGTAAGTCAGGTGAATTTTATAATTGAAGTCCTTCCAGCTTAAAATTGCACCCCTCTAAAGAAAATAGACATGCCATTCGATCATACAATTCCTCTACTAGGTATATATCCAGAAGACCAAAAATCACATTGTAACAAAGATACTTGTACCAGATTGTTTATTGCAGCCCATCATAATTGCCAAGTCATGGAAGAAGCCCAAGTGCCCATCCACCCATGAATGGATTAATAAATTGTGGTATATGTACACCATGGAATATTATGCAGCCTTAAAGAAAGATGGAGACATTACCTCTTTCATGTTTACATGGATGGAGCTGGAACATATTCTTCTTACCAAAGTATCTCAAGAATGGAAGAAGAAAAAGTATCCAATGTACTCGGCCCTGCTATGAAACCAATTTATAGCTTTCATATAGCCCAAGAATATGGGGAAAGGAGAGAGGGATGGGAGGGGAGGGGAGAGGATGAGAGTAGGGAGGGTAAATCGGTGGGACCACACCTATGGTGCATCTTACAAGGGTCCACGCGAAACTTACTAAATGTAGTATATAAATGTCTTAACACAATAACTAAGAAAATGCCACAAAGGCTATGTTAACCAGTTTGATGAAAATATTTCAAATTGTATATAAAACCAGCACATTGTACCCTATTGATGTACACAGCTATGATTTAATTTAAAAAAAAAAACTGCACCCCTAATTCTTTTTCACCAAAAACTGATTCTCTGCCTGTTGGGCCCTCCCCAGTTTGGGCAATATCCTGAGATAGCAGGCAACCCTAATCCTAACCCTCCAGGAGTCCAGCACTGTCAAGCCTGGAACCCTTGTGGAATGGGCATGGATGCAGCCTGAGGACCTACCGGCTGGGGGGGACTGCTGCTCCCCAGGCCACTCCCAGCCCTGTCCTAGGAAAACCCAGGAATGTAGCCCCCTGCTTATAAGGCCCTTTCTTTTGTCTCCATTGGCTTTTTTTTCTTCTTTTTGTTGTTGTTGTTGCAGTTTTTGGCTGGGGCTGAGTTTGAACCCACCAGCTCCAGTATATGGGGCTGACACCCTCCTCCTTTGAGCCACAGACACCGCCTTTTTTTTGAAACAGAGTCTCACTACGTCGCACTCTGTAGAGTACGGTAAAGTCACAACTCACAGCAACCTCAAACTCTTGGGCTTAAGTGATTCTCTTGCCTCAGCCTCCCAAGAAGCTGGGACTACAGGCACCAGGCCCCAATGCCTTTTGTTGCAGTTGCCATTGTTGTTTAGCTGGCCCAGGATGGGTTTGAACCCACCAGCCTTGGTGTTTGTGGCTGATGCCATAACCCCTGTGCTATAGGTGCTGAGCCTCCATTTGGCCATTTGGCCTTTCAGTTAGCACCACCTTAAAAACTTACTATAGGTCCATTACATTGGAATAGAGCTTGCCCAGTCCACAAGTCTTGGTTTCCAGTGGGTGCCCCAATAAAAGCAATGGGCTGCTTGAAGAAATGGCCGATTCTAGGATGGAGCAGGTGTAGACAGCAGGACACTAGAGCATCTCATAGCTCTAAAAAACAAGGAAGGGCTGGCTCAGCATCTGTGGCTCAACAGGCTAAGGCGCCAGCCACGTATACCTGAGCTCATGGGTTCGAATCCAGCCTGGGCCCACCAAACAACAATGGTGGCTGCAACCCCCCCAAAAAAAAATTAGGAAGGGCTCAAAAAAATAAAAATCACATAAGGATGATGCTACCTCCAAGAAACACAGGAGCTAACCAGATTGGCAAGTGATAGACAAAGCTAGAAGCATTTGAACAAGAAAATCATACTATGCTTAGCCCCTATAACCCTGCAGCTAGGGCACCAGCCACATCCACCATAGCTGGCAGGTTCGAACCCAGCCTAGGCCTGCCAAAAGACGACAACTACAACCAAAAAATAGCCTGGCATTGTGGTGGGCACCTGTAGCCCCAGCTACTTGGGAGGCTGAGGAAAGAGAATCGCTTAAGCCCAAGAGTTTGAGGTTGCTGTGAGCTGTGATGCCACAGTACTCTACCCAGGGCAACATAATGAAACTGTCTCAAAAAAAAAAAAGAAAAGCCCAGGAATTGGAGGTGCTGTGAGCTGTGATGCAATAACACTCTATCCAGGGTGACAGCTTGAGGCTCTGTCTCAAAAAAAAAAAAGAAAGAAAGAAAAGAAAAGAAAATCAGGGGATGGTGCCTGTGGCTGAAAGGAGTAAGGCACCGGCCCCATGATGCCAGAGATGGCGGGTTCAAATCCACCCCCGGCCAAAAATGGCAAAAAAGAAAGAAAGAAAAGAAAATCATACTGGCTCAGCACCTGTAGCTCAAGTAGATAGGGTGCCAGCCACATACACTGCAGCTGGTGGGTTTGAATCCAGCCTGGGCCCGCCAAACAACAATGACAACTATAACCAAAAAATAGCTGACGTTGTGGCAGGTGCCTGTAGTCCCAGCTACTTGGGAGGCTGAAGCAAGAGGATTGCTTAAGCCCAAGAGTTTGAGGTTGCTGTGAGCTGTAACACCACTGCACTCTACCCAGGGCAACAGCTTGAGACAGAAAGAAAGAAAGGAAAGAAAGAAAGAAAGAAAAAAAATCATACTGGATCATAATCCAAAGTAGAAAGTTAATATCCCCCAGTCCATATTAATATAATGGTTGAATAAATTTGTTTGTATAGTGGCAAGTAAAAGATAAATGGGGAAAGAAGTGTCTCCTGCACAATGCCTAATTTTGTAGATATTCTGTCCTGAAGGAGGTGAACTACAGCCCCTCACCCCTGATGTGTGGAATGCAAACAGCAACTTCCTGCCAAAAAGGACAGGAGGAGGAAAGCCCATCAAACATGCATCATCCAGGTGACCAAAGTCAGCTCAGCTGTGTTTGATCCTGTGCACCTTTGGCCTGAAGTGCTATAAATAGTGCTTTACCTCTGTGGGTAATTTTTGTTTGTTTGTTTTGTCACCCTTGGTAGAGTGCCCTGGTGTCATAGCTCACACTAACCTCAAACTCTTGGACTCAAGTGATTCTCTTGTTTCAGCCTCCTGAGTAGCTGGGACTACAGGCACCCTCTACGGCGCCCTGCTATTTTTAGAGACGGGAGGTCTCACTCTTGTTCAGACTGGTCTCAAACCTGTGAGGTCAGGGACTCCACCTCCTTGACCTTCTGAGTACTAGGATTACAGGCATGAGCCACCTCTGTGGTCTTCCTCCCAAAATACATCACCCCAGTCTATTTGGGAGAAACACAGTGGACAAATCTCAACTGAGGGACATTCTGCACTAAATCCTTGCTAGTCCTCAAAACTGCCAAGGTCATCAAAAGCAAAAACAGGCTTGGCACCCATAGCTCAGTGGTTAGGGTGCCGGCCACACACACCAGGCCTGGCGGTTTGAAACCAGCCCCAGCCTGCTAAACAACAATGACAACCA
Organism: Arctocebus calabarensis; assembly: GCA_963573935.1. NCBI lineage: Eukaryota > Metazoa > Chordata > Mammalia > Primates > Lorisidae > Arctocebus > Arctocebus calabarensis. The sequence goes on along the minus strand of CAUYON010009625.1, from coordinate 18,423 downwards.
CAACAAAAAAATAGCCAGGCATTGTGGCAGGCACTGTAGTCCCAGCTACTCTGGAGGCTGAGACAAAAGAATCGCTTAAACCCAAGAGTTTGAGGTTGTTGTGAGCTGTGATGCTAGGCACTCTACCGAGGGCAACATAGTGAGACTGACTGCCTCAAAAAAAAAAAAAAGCAAAAAAAAAAAAAAAAGGTTGGAGAAACAGTTACAGCTCACAGGAGGCTGAACAGATGTGATGACTAAATGTCATATGGGATTCTGGATGGGATCTTGGGGCAGAAAAGGATGTTTGGGGAAAAATATAAAAAAATCTGAATGAAGCGTGGGCTTTAGTTAATGATTAGTTAATGATGCTGTATCGTATGAAGCGTGGGCTTTAGTTAATGATTAGTTAATGATGCTGTATCGTACCAGTTCAGTAACTGTGACAGATGCAGTTTTAGCCAGGGCCGGGCTCAAATCTGCCACCCCCAGTACATGGGGCCAGCGCCCTATTACTTGAGTCACAGCCACCACCCAGATGCACTCTTGTTTTTTTTTTAAGTTTTTATTTTATTTATTTATTTATTTATTTATTTTGCAGTTTTTGGCCGGGGTTGGGTTTGAGCCCACCACCTCCAGCATATGGGGCCAGCACCCTCCCTACTCCTTTGAGCCACAGGCACCACCCCAGATGCACTTTTTTTTTTTGAGACAGAGCTTCAAGCTGTCACCCTGGATAGAGTGCCGTGGCATGACAGCTCACAGCAACCTCCAATTCCTGGGCTTAAGCAAGTCTCCTGCCTCCACCTCCCAAGTAGCTGGGATTATAGGCGCCCACCACAATGCCCGGCCATTTTTTGGTTGCAGCCACCATTGTTGTTTGGTGGGCGGGGCTGGATTTGAACCTTCCAGCTCAGGTATATGTGGCTGGAGCCCTAGCTTCTTGAGCCACAGGCGCTGAGTCCCCAGATGCACTCTTAATTACAGGAGAAACTGGGTGTGGGGTGTGTGGGAACTCTGCATTACTTTCACAATAATTCTGTAAATATAAAAGTTATAAAATTAAAAGTTTATAGGGTGGCACCTGTGGCTCAAAGGAGTAGGGCACTGGCCCCATATACAGGAGGTGGCGGGTTCAAAACTGGCCCAGCCAAAAACTGCAAAAAAAAAAAAATTAAAAGTTTATATAGGGTGGCGCCTGTGGCTCATGGAGTAGGGTGTCAGCCCCATATACCGAAGGTGGCGGGTTCAAACCCAGCCTCAGCCGAACTGCAAAACAGAAAAATAGCCGGGCGTGTGGCGGGGCCTGCTGTCCCAGCTACTCAGGAGGCTGAGGCAAGAGAATCGCCTAAGCCCAGGTGTTGGAGGTTGCTGTGAGCTGTGTGATGCCACGGCACTCTACCGAGGGAAATCAAGTGAGACTGTCTCTACAAAAAAAAAAAAATTATATAAAAATAGGCTCAGCACACATAGCACAGTGGTTATGGTGCCAGCCACATACACCCAGGCTGGCAGGTTCAAACCTGGCCCAGGCCACCTGAACAACAATGACAACTGCAACAAAAACAGCCGGGTACATGGCGGGTGCCTGTGGTCCCAGCTACTTGGGAGGCTGAGGCAAGAGAATCGCTTTAGCCCAAGCATTTGAGGTTGCTGAGATGCCATGGCACTCTACCCAGGGCAACACAGTGAGACTCTGTCTCAAAAAAAAAAGTTTATATAAAAATAATGGCTCAGGATTGGATGTGGTGGTTTAAACCTGTAATCCTGGCATTTGGGGGGCCAAGGTGGGAGGATATCTTGAGCCCAGAAATTTGAGGCCAGCCTGGGCAACAAGGCAAGATCCTCTGTCTACAAAAAAAATAAAAAATTAGCTGGATGTAGTGGTGTGCACCTGTAGTCCCAGCTGCTCAGGAAGCTGAGGCAGGTGGATTGCTGGAGCCCAGCAGTTGGAGGTTACAGTGAGCTATGATCTGGTCACTGCACAGAGCGAGACCCTATCTCAAATAAAACAAAACAAACAAAAACTCGACAATGGCCTAAATATCAGACAGCTGTTGTGGATCAAGGTCATATATCCCAAGGGAAAGTCCTCTTTCGGGGAGAGGGTACAGTGAGTCTGAAACTCCCTCCCAAAAGGCTCAGAAAAAGATAGTGGTGGGGGCTCTCTGTTCTCTGCCCTACAAGGATGAGCAGATGGTCCTCTGCAAACCAGGAAGCAGGTAGGCACCAAATCTGCAGAAACCTGCATTTTGAACTCCCAGCCTCCAAAACTATAAGAAATAAATTTCTGCTAAGCAAAAAAAAAAAAAGGGTATTGGCTGGGGAGGTGGCTCATGCCTAAAATCCTAGCACTCTGGGAGGCTGAGGCAGGAGGATTGCTTGAGCTCAGAAATTGGAGACCAGCTTGAGCAAGAACAAGATAACATCTCTACTAAACATAGAAAAATTAGCTGGGTGTTATGCTGAGCACCTGCAGTCCCAGCTACTTGGGAGGCTGATGCAGAAAGATGGCTTAAACCCAAGAATTTGAGGTTGCTGTGAGCTAGGCTGGACAACAGAGTGAGACTGTTTCAGAAGACAAAAAGAAAACAGAACAACACACATCAAGAAGCAAGCAAACATGCAAAAAGAGATGGCTTCACAGACAACTCCTCAAACAAAAGGACTCTTCCCCTGAAGGTCAGTTTTCAAAACAACATTGGGGGAAAATACAAAATTATCATAAATGGAAATGAGTCAGATAGTGTAATGAGCCATAAGTAAAGCTAAATGTGTCTCTGTGAATGAAAGCCAGGATTTGCCAGCATTGGTCTTGTTCATCCCTCCTTGTGACTCACTTTTCACATGGGGAAACTGAGGCATAGATAGGTTAAGTGATGTTATGGATTGTATTGGGTCTTCCAAAAAAGATTCCTTGAATTCCTAACCCCCTGTCCACTTCAGAATGTGCAATTATTTGGAAATAAGGTCTTTGCAAATGTCATCAGGTTAAAATGAGAAGATTAGGCTCGGTGCCTGTGGCTCAACGGGCTAAGGCGCCAGCCACATACACCTGAGCTGGCGGGTTCGAATCCAGCCCGGGCCGCTAAACAACAATGACGGCTGCAACCAAAAAATGGCCAGGCGTTGTGGCGGGCACCTGTAGTCCCAGCTACTTGGGAGACGGAGGCAGGAGACTCGCTTGAGCCCAGGAATTGGAGGTTGCTGTGAGCTGTGATGCCACGGCACTCTACCCAGGGTGACAGCTTGAGGCTCTGTCTCAAAAAAAAAAAATTTGAGAAGATTAGAATGGGCTCTCATCCAGTATGACTGAAGTCCTTATAAAAAGGGATTTGGGCACAGAGACAGATGCACATAGGGAGATGATGTGAAGACAGGCACAGGGAGGAAGGCCATACAAACACAGAGGCAGAGGCCGAAGCCATGTGGCTCCAAGCCAAGGGACACCAGGGATCCCCAGAGCAATTGAAGGGAGTGCAGCCCTGTACACACCCGGATTTCAGATTTCTGGGCTCCAGGACTGTGAGAGCCTGTTTTAAGTCCCCAGTTTGTAGTGCTTTGTTACAGCAGCTCCAGGACAATTGTCCAAGGCCCCACAGCAGGCAGGTGGCACAGCCAGAGTTTAAACCCAGATACCGGAGAGGGGCCCAGCAGGCAGAGGGCACACACCTACAGCCCTCAGGGACAAGGAAGTACTGTGCCCCCAGCCCTGTCCCAAAGAAAAACCCACATAGCCCAAGGCCAGAGCACCAGAAATTTATTGAACATTCCATGTTCTCCCAAAGCATAGCTACCCACACATGAGGTGGGGGAGACTTCTCCCAGACCAAGAGACCACCATGGGAGCAGCCCAAGCCATTAGGCTAGCGCCAGGCTGGGGGTACGGAGAGGAATACAAGATGTGTAGGGTTGTCTGAAGGCAGAGGCTTCTGGCTGGAAGTCCTGGCCTCCCACAAAACAGGGGGAGGGAGAAAAGTAGGGAAGACATGGAGAGCAGGCAGGACCCCCAGAGCTGCCAAAGGCAGGGAGTGAGAAAGGACAACAGAACAAAGAGAGGGTAAAACCAGCCCTTAGGACGCAGCTTCCATCCTGGATCACAAGGTTACATGCACACACACATACACAAAGACAAAATGCCTTTGGGGTAAATGGCAGGGTCCCAGAGACACCCCACCACCACCACTCAACCTAAAAACTGGTAGGGGTGGAACAAGGGCTAGAACCAAGTCCCACAATTTACCAGATGGAGAAAGTTTTTGGTTTTTCTCTCCAAAAGAGAAATTTAAAAATCTACAACAAATCACACCAAATTCATTAAAAGTGATTTAAAAAAAAAAGCCAGCCTCTTCATCCTCACTTGAGCTTCAGACTGGTCAAAAAAGTTAAACAAAGAAAAAACACGAAAGTGCCAAGGTCAGGTCTCCCTACCCAAATAGAAGTCCCAGAGCAGGCGCTAACAGCTAAGATGGTCTGGGTAGTCCCAGCCACCAGCACTGTTTATGGCAGAGAGCTGGGTGAGGAGGGAGCAAAGGTGAGCAAAACCACCCCAAGGGAAAGAGCAAGTTTCTAAGGAAGAATTCTAAAAATATTAAAGATAATTTAGCGGAAGGTATCAGAAGTCTTGGAGCCATACATGGCATCAGGTAGCGGCATGGAGGCCATCAACTGTGCTGCTCCAGGTAGGCAGAGAGGAGGAGCCCTGGAGGCCAAAAGTCCAGGTGGCGATTACTGACTTTCATCTGCCGCCTGCCCTCCAAGTCTGCACCTGTAGGAGGAGATGAATAGGGCAAGAATTAAGGAATCGCAGAGTCGTGCCACAAAGAGCTGTGAGGACCCAGAGTGGCCAGAGGGCAATGCCCTTTCTCCTTTCCTTCCCTTATAGAGGTCACTGTAAGATGGTCACTATGACATGGCTGATTCCAGCTTCCTAGGACCCAGGGCCTGACTCACAAGAACAACTAATGCTTCCTGAGTGCTTTCAATCTGTGGTGCATGGCATTCTCTGCTGCTACTTATCCTATTGTACAGATGAGGACCTTAAGACACTCCTACTCAAGGTCAAATGGACACTCACACACGTACCTGACCAAGTGTCCAGCCTCTAACCCTCACCTGCAGAAGTGACCTTGAGGATTTAAGACCATGGGTAATCCAGTTCCCATCAACCTCCCCTCCCCTCATTTTCCCCTCTCCCTTACTCCAAAACCTGGATTAGCCATACCCAACACAAATTCAGTCTCACCTCTGGGCCTCTGCCTCAGGGAACCCCCTTCCTTATTCCCTGATCTTGTTAAGATTCCTTTCTTCTGTGTCTAGACCATAGCCCTGTCCCCGCAGAGAAGCCTCCCACCAGCAGCCAAGGCCCTCCATTCTAAGTCTGTAAGAACAAAGGCAGGTGGGTGAGGAAAAAAACCATTGGAGTTGCCAGGGAAACCATCTCCTCAGCAACTCCAGGCAGAAGGCAGAGAGACAGGTTCAGGAAGCCAGGACCAGATGGGGTGCCTGGGGCCAGCAAAGGGCTGCAAGGACCCTCACTAGGGAGCTTCATCCTAAGGCCACCCTTCATTGTAAAAGTGGGGACACAGGCCCCAGGAGGGGGTCTGGCCTGAAGTCCCATATATGGCACTGGGGGGGCTATGAATAAATGTGAACTTTAAGTCACTGAGTCTCCTCATCCCATCTCTGAAGCTGTAAGGTCACTCAAAGCCCGGTTTTACCACCCCTATACCTAGGTCCCCACCTCCCCTTAGACCTGGAGATGTAGATCAAGTGGTATCTGTTTCCAGTTGTCCAGCTGTGTCCCACCCAGCACAGGGCTGGACCTCTAAGGGCTCCTGATGCAGAGTCCCACTGCCATGTCTCAGAGTCCACACTGTCCATACTCCCAGAACTCTCCCCACTTCCCCCAGAAGTCTCCCATTAAAAAACCAGACATATGGAACCCTGGTCTCATTCCCCAGGTTGAACTGGCAACTGGGGTCTTGAGGCCACCACGCACTTACTGGCTGAGATGAGGTCCATGTACTGGCAGACAGCATGGAGCAGGAGCCTCTCAAAGCTGTGGAAAAGTGGGAGTGAGTGATTGTGCTCCAGGCCAGCCCTGGTGTTGGGGTGAAGGTTCACTGCTTCTCCCCACCCACTCACCTGTTGTCCAGCATAGCTGTGTACACAGCCTGGGGGGACACAGAGAAGAACCTCAGCAGGCGCTCCTCCCAGGTCTCTAGCATTTCCTGTGGGAGAGCCAGGCCCAGTGGTCAGGCAACTACAGGACCACCTGGGTTCTACTATCACCTCTGACTGAATGAATGAGGCTACTGTAATATGGATACCAGGCACTTAGACATTGTCATACCATCTCCATGCCTGCCTTTTCTGCCTAGGGTACTCCTATACACCCTACAGTGACCATCTTCATTGCCCTGTCTCTCCTACTCAAAGAAGAACCTTTGTCCAGCCCTGGATCCTGCACTCTAATCACATTGGTCTACATCTTGCTCTGATTCATCTGACATGACCCTTACCAGATAACCAGTTTTCCCTCACCCTGTTCCCTGGTGAGAACCTATAACATGGAAAAGGGCTAAAAGACCAGGTAGGGCGGTGCCTGTGGCTCAGTCAGTAAGGCGCCGGCCCCATATGCAGAGGGTGGAGGGTTCAAATCCAGCCCCGCTGAACTGCAACCAAAAAAAGTAGCTGGGCATTGTGGTGGGCACCTGTGGTCCCAGCTACTTGGGAGGCTGAGGCAAGAGAATTGCCTAAGCCCAGGAGTTGGAGGTCGCTGTGAGGTGTGACGCCATAGCACTCTACCGAGGGCGATAAAGTGAGACTCTGTCTCTACAAAGAAAAAGACCAGGTAGGTAGGAAGAAGAGGCCAGGCCTGGCACTCACCATGGGGATGCGGCTCCGTTTGAGGACAGCTCTTAGCCGCCGACTGATGCGCTGGAAACATTCACGGGGTGTGTAGGCCGGGTCCTCTGCAAGAGTCCAGTGTGGAGCAGCTGTGGTAGGAGCCCCCAGTCCATGCCCAAATTCAAACATACCCACATCATACCCTGGCCCCCCACCCACACTAGGGCCCGCATCCTAATCTGACGCACCCAGCTATCACATGGCCCCATCTACCATAGCCAGCTGCTCCCCACCAGGGTCCTGCCTATTGCCCCAGTGGCTCCGCCCATACTAGACCCTGCCCAACCAGATTGCTAACCCTATCCCTGCCCTGGCCCCATCCACTCCACCAACAACACCCACCACAGCCAGCCCGCACCTCTCCGTCGATCCTCCCCCCGGGCAGGACCTCTCCTCCGAGCCTTGCTCTTGCCCTCATCCTCCAGGTAGCGGAGAACCCGTTCTTGCTCTTCCCCAGAACGGTTCATAAAGTCATTCCAGACCTGGAAAAGAGAGAGGCAGGCTTACATTTGGGCTGATGTTTGCACATCTCTGGGCCTCATTTGGCAAATGGACACAAAAGGCCACCAGGTACGTGGAGGCACTCCTTGTGGACACCATTGCCCACTAATGAGGCATCCACTGTACGCTGGGCCCCAGAGGGGTGCCAGAGGGGGTACTGCGACCATGATAAGACTCAGCTGTCTGGGGTGGGGAATGGATACAGGTCACATACTCCGCCAATGAGTCACTGACTGATTCCAACTGTGATGAGTATGATGAGCTCTGGAAGGTCTCAGGGGTGGGACCCTAGCCTCTAGCCTAGTCTAGGGACCCCAAGAGGGCCTTAGAGATCATAGTTGCGAGAGTACTTCTGGCAGAAGAATTAGCATAGCCAAGGGCCTGGTGGTTCAGCCACACACCAGAGTCTGTGAGGAGACATGTATTCTGGTGGAGGAAACAGGGAGTCTGGGGACCTTACCTCCACATAGGTTGCATTGTTACAGGCCTCTGCGAAGATGCCTGGTGCTGCAGGGGGTGCCAGGTCCCCATCTTCCAGGCTAGGCGGGCCTCCTTCTGTCTCCAACAGGGTTAAGAGGTACTGTGCTAGAGGGAAACAAATGGCCTCTGTGCTAAGGTGGCTCTCAGGGCCCTCTGAGAGCTCCACGGGAACCCAAGGACCATCTTTCCTCTTTTCCTACCCTCACACCTCCCCACCTCCATACTCCAACTGTCTTTCCTATAAGGTACAGAAACCAGCCAGCCTCCAGAACTCCATAGACTTCTGCCTGGCTTGTCAAACTTCTACACATCTTTTAAAGCCCCTAGCTCCAAAGCCCAGGGGTCCCTCTGGCCCAGCCCTAATCAAGGAGTCTGGGGGATGTCTGTATCTGGCTCTGCTACCTGCCCCCTGGCCCAGAGCTGGCACCCATCACTGCCCAGCTCATACGGTTCATAAGGGCAACAAATATCACCAACATGCACACCATTCTTGTCTGAGGTCTAGGAGCCCTCAGGTGCCTCCCGACCCCTGCTCACTATTCTCCAGGCGCTGGAGGCTCTTCCGCCCCTTGGCCTTGGGCACGAGGTCTGAGTTCCTCACGGCCTGGTTGATGAAATGTTGCTTCCGCTTGGAAGCTGAGAGTCTCTTCACCTGGGAGCTGGCTAGAGTGGGCAGGCAGCCTGGAAGAGGCCTGTGGGCCAGGGTGGGGGGCAGTCCTTAGGGCTAGGCAGAACCCTACCAGAGCCATTGCCTGCTTGGCTTCCTCTAGCAATGGGATGCTCACCCTCTTTCAGGGATGGAGTCTTAGACCCTTAGAATCTCACTTTGTCTCATCCTCATATCACCTAGAAGGCAGGTACTATGGTGGTAACACATTAGTAAACTAAAGCTCAAAGAAAGGAAGGTACTTGCCCAAAAACACACAGCAGGTGGATGGCCAAGAAAAGCTGCTGTCCGCCCCCAACCTTAAGCCTTCAAGATTTTACCTGCAAGTCAGTGAGGCCCAAAACCTCTGAGACTTGAATTAAGCTCTTCTTGAAGTAGACAATCAAGAAAGGTGGGAGTATAAATGGCATGCCCAGAGGAGCAGCCAGGAGGGCTCTGGTTTTTGGTCAGGCATGATGGCTCACATCTGTAGCACTCTGGAAGGCTGAGGTGGGCGGATCACTTGAGCTCAGGTATTGCAGACCAGCCTGAGCAAAAGTGAGACTCCAATCTCTACTAAAAATAGAAAAAACTAGCCGGACATGGGGTGTATGCCTGTAGTCACAGCTACACAGGAGGCTGAGGTAAGAAAGAATGCTCCCACCCAGGAGTTTCAGGTTGCTGTGAGCTATGATAATGCCATGGCACTCAACCCAGAACAACAGAGTGAGACTGTGTCAAAAAAGAAAGGAAAGGAAAGGAAAAGGAAGGGAAAAGGTAAAAGGAAAGGGAAAGGAAAAAGGAAAGGGAAAGGAAAAGGAAAGGAAGAAAGGAAGGAAGGAAACCTAGTTGTATCTAGCACCCCCAAAACCTAGCAGCAGATAAACCAGGAAACACCCCCCAGAAACACAAGACTATGCCCAAACCCACCTGCCTTGTGCCCCTGAATACTGTCCCTCAACATTCCCTAGGAACCAGAACCAGAGAAGGGGCTAGAGTGGCTCCCTAGAGCTAATCTGCTCTGCTCCAAGCAAATGTCTTTAATTGTGAAGATGGATTAGCTGGCATGGCCAGGCCTCCCGCAGGGGCCCAAGGATCAAGTCACTTAGTGAAGGGACAGACAAGTATGGTGGGCACTGTAACTATGCAGGAAGAGGGGCAGGGGAACCTCTTGGGATGGAAACTTCCCAGCAAGAAGAAACTGTACAGCCTGGTCAGTCCTTACCATAGGTTGCAGAGCTCCCCCACGCTCAGAAGTATGGGATACTAGGATTCTCCTGCCCCATCTCCCAACTACCCAACACCTGCTCGCTACAGAGGGCCTTCCTGGTTGCCACTCTGAGCATGCGATTTACACCTCCACCTCCAGGTCTTTGCATCAGCAACACATACTACCTGGAGTACCCTCCCTGGGCTCTGGGTGGCTCATCTCCTTTTAGTTTTTGTCCTTGAAACACCTGACCTCCCTCTACTCATTACCTAACTCTTTTCCATCCTCACTCCCTGTTTGTTTGGGCTGCCCACTGTCCCACAGCAGGCACAGCCATGCCTGGTACACAGTAGGTGCTCAAAAAGATAACTACTGTCCAGGCACTCATGCCTGTAATCTTAGCACTCTGGGAGACAGAGAAAGGAGGACCACTTGAGGCTAGGAGTTCAAGCAGCCTAGGCAACATAGCAAGACCCCCATCTCTAAAAAGCAAACAGAGAAAATTAGCTGGCCATGGTGGTATGCACCTGTATTCTCAGCTACTCAGAAGGCTGAGGCAGGAAGATTGCTTGAGCCCAGGAGTTGAAGGTACAGTGAGTTATGATGATGCCACTGCATTCTAGCCTGGGTGACAAAGTAAGAAAGACCTTGTCTCAAAAAATAAAATAACAACAACAAAAATAAACAAACAAAAAACCCCAAAACACAAAAAAACAAGCAAACAAAAACCCACTAAATTAATTTTCAATGAAATCCCATGATTCTAAGACTAATCCCAAAATCCAAATTCCCACCTAAACTTTCCTAGAGTCCCCACTTCCCAAGACACAAATTAAAACCAAATGCACACATCCAAACCCCTCCCCTCAAAGACTAGAAAGAGCCTTAAAATCCTAGGACAGTCAAAGCAACATGCCATTGAGATCAGGAGTGAGGGGGCGGTGCCTGTGGCTCAAGGAGTAGGGTGCCAGCTCCATATACTGGAGGTGGCGGGTTCAAACCCAGGCCCAGTCAAAACCTGCAAAAAAAAAAAAAAAAGGAATCAAGCTCTAACTTTGTGCCCTTTATAGAACAGCTGTTACAACTTGGTCAAAAAGTAAACACGGGCTGGGTGTCGAAAATTATGCCTATGACCCTAAAACTTCAGTCGCTGAGGCAGGAGCATCCCCTGAAGCAATAAGTTTGAGACCAGTCTGAGTAAGAGACTCCCTGTCTCTACAAAAAAATAGAAAACTTAGCCAGTTGTGGTGGCAGGTACCTGTAGTTCTAGGTACTGAGAAAGCTGAGGTAGGAGGATCACTCAAGCCCTGGAGTTTGAGGTTGCAGTGAACTATGATGATACTACTGCACTCTAGCTTAGGTGACAGAGTGAGACTCTATCTCAAAAATGAAAAAAAAGGGGGTGGGGCGGCGCCTGTGGCTCATTGAGTAGGGCGCTGGCCCCATACTCAATGGGTGGAGGGTTCAAACCCGGCCTCGGCCAAACTGCAAAACAGAAAAATAGCCGAGCATTATGGTGGGCGCCTGTAGTCCCAGCTCCTCGGGGGGGCTGAGGCAAAAGAATCGCCTAAGCCCAGGAGTTGGAGGTTGCTGTGAGCTGTGAGACGCCCCAGCACTCTACCAAGGGCCATAAAGTGAGACTCTGTCTTTACAAAAAAAAAAAAAAAAAGAATTCGTGCTGAGGAGATTTAGGGCCATCTGAGGTTGGAATGGGACAAGGTTAATGGCACAACCTTCCATGGATAGCACTTTAGGCAAAAATCTATGACAAGTCATCTGACCACTAAACTCACAAGGGCCCAAGTTGCCATCAACAGAAGATACATAGGCAGAGCAATAGGTACTCAGAATTCTCTGGCTAAGGCATGCCAAGAAATTCAGAGGCTGACTCCTCATCAGGCTGCAGACCTTGGAATCTCAACCTTGAGTCTGAACTCCAGCTATAGCACTTCATTCAGTGATCTGCAGCCCATTCTCTGCAAAGTGGAGATAAGAATCATCTCTGCAGGTGCCTGTGTGTCTGAGAGAGGCACTCAGATATCCTCCCTTCACCTCAGCTACCACCTGGTTGGCTTCCTCCTGTGATGGGAGTACTCACTCACCCCCTCAACCATGCCACACCATTCTCACTGTTAGCAATGTCCCTGGATTGAATATTTTCTCCAGGTTGGGCTCATTTCCTGTCACCTGCACCATAACCCCAGGAGGCAAGTACTAGTATTTTTTTTTTTTTTTTTTTTTTGCAGTTTTTGGCCGGGCCAGGTTTGAACTGCCGCCACTCTCGGTATATGGGGCCAGCGCCCCACTCCTTGAGCCATAGGCGCCACCCAAGTACTAACATTTTGACATCCACTATAAGTCACAGCTCAACTTCCCACAGCTGCAAAGAGGGCTGGTGGAAAAGCAAATGGCAAGTCAAGTCCTCAGCACTCAGTGTGGCAACCAATGACCACTCAAGAGATGCTCATGGTTACATTACACCAAAGTCTTTCAGGTCTTGTTGCGCCCAGCTCAAGAGATCCAGCTTGGTCTTTACAGTCTAAGCACCCCTGTCCATGCCCCAGATTCACTCACAGCCTCCCTGGGGCCTCAGGGCCCGTGTCTCCACCCGAGCAGCTGGACAAGGCTGATAACAGAGGCTATATCCGAGGAGAGCCCTCAGAAGGTATCTGAGCAGGGCAGGGCAGATCCCAACTGAGGCCTAGCACTATTCCCGTTTTATAGAACAGGGATCAGAGGTTCTAAGAGGTAGGGCTGTACCCAGCCACCACAGAGGCAAGGGGTGCAGTTGGAGTGAACCTGGGTCTGACCTTCACCAACTGAGCCACCCAGCTTCCCTCTCAGTTCCAGAACACAGTCCCCCAGCCTTCTCCTTCAGGCCCAAAGACCTGTCTATTCCTTTCCCTGCCCCAGCCCTGGCCATGGTTCCCCAGCACCCTCAGGGCAAGGCCTTTTTCCTCCTTGGCTTATCATTGGACCTCACAGGCAGGCCTATGTCTTCCCATGGGCCCAAAGCACTAAGTTGAGCACTGAAAAGTGAGTCACATCACCTTAGCAAGCTGGCTGAATAAGACACATTTGGCCTCTGGGTGTCTAGAATCACCAATACTCCACTCTAGAGGAAGGAAGCAGATCACAGCAAAGCACCTAGACTCACCCATAACATGGGGATTTCCTTGCAGTGCCTCAACCTCAGGGCTTTTGCAAATATCAAGCCCTCCCTGAAGCCTTTCTTTGGCTCCACTGTCACTGCCCTAGCCCCCACCTAGTCCAGTCAGTCAGCTCATGTCCTTGCTTTACAGGCAGCTCCTGAAACCAGCTGGCACCTTTACTTGTTTGCTCCTTAATCACTGCCTCATCAGACCCCTGAGGACAGGCCAGGTCTCACTGGTTCCTGCCAAATACTCAGCACCCAGCCCACAGCAGCACTCTGTGTGTTTGTTGAATGAATACCTAAACTTTTGTTTAACACTTGCCGGAGGGTTAATCTGTTTCTCATATCATCCAACAAGACTACTTTACTGATGGGGAAACTGAGGATCCAGAGAGGTTGTCTCAGGCTTCTTGGACCTGGCAGGGCCTAGAAGATGTCTACCTGGTGGAAGTTACCAGTGCCCACTGAGAGTGGGCAGTCCAACTGTGGAAGCTATTAAGTCAGGTTGGGTTTGGGTCAAACAGTCCTCTTATTGTCCCCAATTCTACTTCCCACAGATTTTGAGATGGGACCTTTTGACTCCCACTTCCCCAGGCAAAAATCATAGCTTCCCTGGTCCTGGCCCCCTCCTCAAGGAGCCCACTTTCCTAGCAGGAAACCCAGGGCTCAAACCCAGAGCAGAATGGGGGTAGCTCCTAGTAGTACCCAACCCCCCACCAGGATGGGGAAAGAAAGAGGCAGCTAGGGCTCGGCCCCTGTGGTTCAAGCAGCTAAGGTACCAGCCACATATGCCTAAGCTGGCGAGTTCATATTCAGCCTGGGTCTGCCAAATAACAATGACGGCTGCAACAAAAAATAGCTGGGTGTTGTGTAGTCCCAGCTACTTGGGAGCAGAGGTGGAGACAGGAGAATTGCTTGAGCCCAGGAGTTGGAGGTTGCTGTGAGCTGTGATGCCACTGCACTCTACCCAGGGCGAGAGCTTGAGGCTCTGTCTCAAAAAAAAAAAAAAAAAACAGAAAAAGAAAGAAAGAGGCAGCTAGCAGGTAAATAAATACCTCCAAAGTTGGGCAAAATAGCAGCCCCATTTATACAAAAATTAGAAAAATTAGCCAGGTGATATGGCACACACCTGCCATATTTCTCCCACCTCAGCCTCTGAGGCTGAGGTGGGAGAATCTCTTGAGTCCAGGAGTTCGAGGCTGCAATGAACTGTGATCCTGCCACTATTCTCCAACCTGGGCAACAGAGCAAGACCTCATCTCAAAAAAAAAAAGAGAGAGAGAGAAAAGTCAAACCAAGAAAGGCTCTTGTAAGAGAAAGGAAATATAAATATATTTACTTATTTGTGCACCAAATATCTATACTTGTTTCTAAGAAGGGGAGAGAGCCCACTCAGTGCAGGTAACTACTTGAGGGGGCTAAAGACCTCCTTAGAAGAGGCATCATCTCTCCTTCAGATAAATAGCCCTGTATGGCCCTGAGGAAAATACCAGGTGGAGATAATACTGACAAAGTGTTACTAAACATAACAATGGTAGTAATAATAAGAAAGAAAATGCAATGATAAAATCACTTTAAAATACTGATTTACGGCTGGCGCCTGTGGCTCAGCAGGCTAAGGCGCCAGCCACGTACACCCGAGCTGGCGGGTTCGAATCCAGCGCTGGCCGCCAAATAACAATGACGGCTGCAACCAAAAAATGGCCGGGCGTTGTGGCAGGCGCCTGTGGTCCCAGCCGCTTGGGAGGCGGAGGCGGGAGACTCGCTTGAGCCCCGGAGTTGGAGATTGCTGTGAGCTGTGATGCTACGGCACTCTACCCAGGGTGACAGCTTGAGGCTCTGTCTCCAAAAAAATACAATAAAATAAAATAAAATAATAAAATACTGATTTAGGGCGGCGCCTCGAGTAGGGCGCTGGCCCCATATACCGAAGGTGGTGGGTTCAAACCCAGCCTCGGCTGGACTGCAAAATAGAAAAATAACCGGGCGTTGTGGTGGGCGCTTGTAGTCCCAGCTACTCTGGAGGCTGAGGCAAGAGAATCGCCTAAGCCCAGGAGTTGGAGGTTGCTGTGAGCTGTGTGATGCCACGACACTCTACCGAGGGTGATAAAGTGAGACTCTATCTCTACAAAAATAAAATAAAATAAAATACTAAAATAACTAAGACATAGTAATTTAAAACAATAATTAAAGAATGGACGCTTTTGTTTTGTGGGTACCGGGTAGTGCTAGGTAACACTGACCCTCAAACACTCTGAAAAGAGGGCAGTATTATCACATTTTACAAATGGGAAAACCGAGGCACCGAAGGGTCGAAAAACCCTGCCTAGATTTCACACGAAGGAGGCAGAAATTGAACACAAGCCGCCGGCTCAACCCCCACAAAGGATGACGTGTCTGGACGCCACACCGACCCCACCAGCGGGCCGCAGGGGTGTCTGTGTATACAACACTCCAAGGCCGTGCCCGCGGGGTGGGCGCCCACAAACGAGTGCTTCCAGGTCCCACTAAGAGGACAGACGGGCTCCAGTTTGCCCAGGGTTTTAAGCTCCTCCCCCCATCTTAATCTGGGTATCACCCAAAGAAAAACAAAGAGCCCAGTCTACCCAGAAAGGTGCGGTAGGGGCGGGGACGGATAACCCAGACAGGTACGTAAAGGATGGGCCATGAGAGTAAATGCCCAGATACGGAGGGTCAGGGCGGCAGGTGGGTGGACACCCAAAGCAGCGGCAGCTTTCGGGCCTCTGGGCACCCTCACACCCGAGCTGAGTTGAAAGGGACAAGGGACAAACACCCTGGTACGGGGGACCTTAGGACCCGGGGGTAAATAGAGGCAAGAATGGGGTGTGTCCCGTCCCCCAGCAACTACCAGATATGCAGGTCAGGAAATATCTGGGTGACTATAAAGATCCTGCGAGCGAAAAGGGCGGGGCAGGGACCTGGGCCGAAGCCCCAGGAAGGGAACCGAGAGGTGAGGAAAGGAGAGAAGAGAAGAGGAAGGGAGAGAAGGGGGAGGACAGGAGATGGAGGGGAGGGGTAGGGAAGGGAGGTGAGGCAGGGGAGAGGACCGAGCCCCGGGGGCGCCCGCCCGCGCTCACAGCAGCCGCAGCCCACCCGGGGCGCTCTCCGCGTTCGCTGCCTCCCGGCCTCCCTCCGGGTTCTCAAGAGCCACCATGGCTCGGACGCGGCCGAAGTCCTCGACGCCCGGCAGGGCCTTCACCAGGCCGAGCAGGAAGTGACGGTCACCCGGAGGCGGGCCGGGGCGGAGCCTGAAGGCTGGGCGCTCCCGGCTGGGCCAGCCATGATCCCCGAGCTTCGACCCGGTGCCGGGCCAGGGACCCAACTCATGGGGGGATAGGAGGGGAAACTTTGGCGGGGCGCAGTAAGTCCAGCCCCAGGAGCATAGGACAGGGCAACTGAGGCAGGGGAGTCAGTGAGGAGCCTGCCATGCTCCCTACACCCGGAAATCTAGCCCAAGGGAAAAAGGGAACAGATGGAGAAACTGAGGCTAGGAGGCGGGGATTGGTCGAAGATCTCTGTGCCTGGGTACTTGCTGCCGAGGATTGCCTTTGCTCAGGAGTTCGAGACCAATAGTTCCCTAAATGAATAGGGAACTATTCATTTAGTTCCTCCCTTTGAGCCTTTTTTTTTTTTTTTTTTTTTGAGACAGAGCCTCAAGCTGTCACCCTGAATAGAGTGCTGTGGCATTACAGCTCACAGCAACCTTCAATTCCTGGGCTCAAGCGAATCTCTTGCCTCCGCCTTCTAAGTAGCTGGGACCACAGGCGCCTGCCACAACGCCTGGCCATTTTTAGGTTGCAGCCTTGTCATTGTTGTTTGGCGGGCCAGGGCTGGATTCGAACCCGCCAGCTTAGGTGTACGTGGCTAGCGCCTTAGCCCGCTGAGTCACAGGCGCCAAGCCCAGAGACGGGGTCTTGATCTAGCTTGGGCTGCTCTGGAACCTATGAGCTCAGGCGATCCGCCCACCTCGGCCTCCCAGAGTGCTGAGATTACAGGAGTGAGCCTGGTCTCACGAATCTTTTATTTTATTTTATTTTTTTGTAGAGACAAAGTCTCAATTTGTTGCCCTGGGTAGAGTGCTGTGGCGTCACACAGCTCACAGCAACCTCCATCTCCTGGGCTTAGGCGATTCCCTTGCCTCAGCTTCCCTAGTAGCTGGGACTACAGGTGCCTGCCACAACACCCGGCTACTTTTCTGTTTTGCAGTTTGGCTGAGACTGGGTTTGAACCCTCCACCTTCAGTATATGGGGCTAGTGCCCTACTCGATGAGCCACAGGCACCACCCCTCATGAATCTTTTTTTTAAATTTCAGGTTAATGTGAGGGTACAAACACGTAGGTTACAATATTTACATTTATTAGATAAAGCCCCTGTTACAGTTGTGTCTGGCACCTAAAAGGTATAACCATGAAATGGGAACACACCAATCCCATCCTCTCTTCCTTCTCCCTTATTCCTTCTCCCCATAACTAATGTATACAGACCTTGAGTGTGTACTTCAGTGATGGATTTTTACAGATGTATACACCCATATGATGACCACCCAATCAAATACAGAACATTTCTAGTACTCAGGAGTCTCCTTTGCCTTACCTCCCAGTCAATACCTCCTTAGTGATCTGACATCTGTGGTGAATTTAAAGATAAAATGCAAGACTAAAAGAAGTTAAGCTTTCCAAGGAGTATTGTATAGTTCTGGACTCAAGAGTGCTTTTTCTCTGCCCCAGGG
Organism: Arctocebus calabarensis; assembly: GCA_963573935.1. Taxonomy (NCBI): domain Eukaryota; kingdom Metazoa; phylum Chordata; class Mammalia; order Primates; family Lorisidae; genus Arctocebus; species Arctocebus calabarensis. The sequence continues at coordinate 790 of CAUYON010009625.1, read as the reverse complement.
TCCCTTAACTAGAAAGGTAGGCTCTGCTAAGGATTCTGAGATGTAGTGGGCATTAAGTAAGCATAGTCTTGGACTTTCTCTAGTAGCTTATTTTTACCTCTTCAAGATATTGATCTTGGGTTAATATTTCAAAATATTTATGTGATATGATTATTTGAGTCAATACATACAGGACTTAGAACAGCACATACAGTATCTGGGCACATAGTAAATCCTAGAAGAGTAACAAGTATTATTATGAGATGCAGAAGTGAAAAGAAGGCTTTGCCACTTTTTTTTTTTTTCTGGACAGACACTCTGTGTCCTGGGTAGAGTGCAGTGATGTCACAGCTCACAGCAACCTCAAACTCTTGGGCTCAAGAGATACTCTTGCCACAGACTCCCTAGACAGGAACCTGCCACAATGCCTCGCTAGTTTTTGTATTTTTAGTAGAGACTGGGTCTTTCTTTTGCTCAGGCTTGTTTCGAACTCCTGAACTCAGGCAATTCACCTGCCTTGGTCTCCCTGAGTGCCAGCCCTTGCCATTTTCATTATAATAATTCTTAGAGCAAGATAAACATAAAAGCTAAATTTTAAAAAAGGCAGGAGAGGCTCGGCGCCTGTGGCTCAACGGGCTAAGGTGCCAGCCACCTACACCTGAGCTGGAGGGTTGGAATCTAGCTCAGGGCCCGCCAAACCACAATGACGGCTGCAACCAAAAACTGTCCCGGCGTTGTGGCGGGCGCCTGTAGTCTCAGCTACTTGGGAGGCAGAGGCAAGAGACTCGCTTGAGCCCAGGAATTGGAGGTT
>CAUYON010009623.1:0-46352 GCA_963573935.1 Arctocebus calabarensis | reverse complement strand
TCAGGGTCCCTCAGCCGCTCAGGGGAAGGACCCCGTTTGGCTGTTACAGGCTGGTTTTAAACCCGAAAACCGCAAGGGGAGGGGAAGGGTGGGGTGAGTGGTGTGTTGCTCGTGGATTGGCTGGTTTGAAAGTCTGGCGGTCAGCCGATTTCGCAGGCGCGGGAACGGGAACGCGGGGTGGGGGTTGGAACAGGACTGAGGCTTGGGTAACCAGGATAAAGTGGGTGTGGGCTTGACCCGCGTATGGGGAAACAGGATACGGTTGGGCCGGTTGGGTAACTTCAGGGTGGGGGTGCCTGGAGCGCTCTCGGAGAGTCCCTGCTCACTGTTTTCTGGGAGACTGGGGTTATCACCAGCATAAAATGTTATTGCAGCTAAGAATTATAGGAAGGATAGTACCCTTCCCTCTGTGGTATATGAATCACTACCAGAAGAGACAAAGGGCCATTCAGAACACAGATATTGGGGTGCTCACAGAGGATATTCACTGAGATCTGCTTCTCATAGAAAGTGGCCCAAACCAACTTGAGTCTTAAGTACCTAACTAGAGGAGATTGGCTAAACTAAGGCACTGTCCACAGAAAATAAGCCACACTCTGTAAAATAATTCAATGAGGTTTATTCTGAGCCAAATTTTAGGGAGCCACACCCAAGAAACCTTAAGCAAGTGTGCTCACTTTGGTTGGGTCACAGTTTATACATTTTGGGGAGACAAGAGTTAAATACAAACTCAAACAAATACGTGGAAGGCATATCTCAAAATGAGGGACCCACAGGTTATAGGTAGGTTTAACAATTCTTTAGCTGACCATTGGCTGTAAGAGTTGCATTTTGTTAACCAGGGGTCAGTGAGAAGGAATGCTGAGTAAAGATAAGGGTCTGTTAATCAGAGACAGACTACAGGACATAAAACCACAGGCAAGTGTTTTGATGTGTATATTGAGGACCTGCAGGTGTGCCCTGCATGGCCTTAGGCTTGGTAATGAGTCACAAAGGACATCTCTAAGAAGGGAGGGGGTGTGGTGAGGCATGTCTGATCCTTCTCATGGCTAGCAACTCAGTTTTAGGAATCCCCTTGGACAAGAGGGTGCCCATTTAGTCAGCCACTGGGGAGGAGCCTTAAGATTTCCTTTTATATTATTTTTTTTTTATTGAGTCAAATACACATAGATCATGAATACATTTATGTATATGTGGGGTACAATGTGTTGATTTTTTTTTTATACAATCTGACACGGTTACATCAAACCAATCAACATAGCTTTCGCCTCCTTTACTTGATTATTGTGCTAAGACATTTATGTTCTATACTTGACAGATTTAACTTGTACCCTTGCAATATGCCCCATAGGTGTGGTCCCACCTTTTACCTCCCTCTATTAAACCTTCCCCCCTTCCCTCCCTTCCCACTGCATTTCTCTCCTTCATCCTGGCCTATAGTTGTGTTCTATCTTTCATAAGAAAGTGTGAGTAAATGTAAGTAGGTTTCATAGAAGTACTGAGTGCATTGGATACTTTTTCCTCCCTTCTTGAGATACTTTAGTCAGGAGTTATATTCTAAGATTTCATTTTAGTTCACATAACTTTATGCAGTGGAATACACTGCAACTATCAAACTTATTTTTACTGTTAAGCGTGAGCTAAATAGCGTGTATACATAGAAGCCAAGTGCCGAATGATGGACAATGAAGGCTCCGGTGGAGTGGGCGGGGTCTGCTTGGGGGCTACAACGTGCTCCGGGGTGGGTGCACTAAATCCATGTAGTAAAATTGTACTTGTGCCTCATGAATATACACAAATAGAAAATAAATGGGAAATGAGAAACAAACTTATTTTAAATGATATCAATAGATTTGCATAGTGATTGCTAAGTGAATATTATAGGCTACAATCTGTATTTACAGTCTCATTTCATCTTTGTAAAATAACACATCTTACACATATGCAGACGCATGTCTATCATTCACAACATACGGACCAGACGTTACCTGTGGTTATCTCATTAGGCAGGTGGCTGTTTCCTTGTGTTGCTGGCCTGAGCTTCCCACAGACTGCAGCAGACAGAGCACCCCGGGGCACCTGGACCTTCTTCCTTCCTCTTCGGGACCCCACTTCAAACTTATAATCAAATTTTAATCACCAAATGGGTACCAATTGCCAGATGTTTTCAGGCGTGTGCTGTGAATTTAGTAACCATAGGAGCTTCCAGACAGTTATTCCAGTGACTCTAGAAAAATGATTACTTTCTCCATTTTGTGGTTGTGATGATTCTTCAGGAAATTGAGCTGAGAGTTTATTATCAAGTGGCTTTGTGAGCAGCATTTTTGGTTTTGTTTTGAGACACAGTCTTCCTATGTTGCCCTCGATAGAGTGCTGTGTCATCACAGCTCACAGCAACCTCATACTCTTGGGCTTAAGCAATTCTCTTGCCTCAGGTTCCCAATTTGCTGGGACTACAGGTGCCCACCACAATGCCCGGCTATTTTTGTGTTGTAGTTGTCATTGTTTAGCAGGCCCGGGCTGGGTTCCAACCCGCCAGCCCCAGTGTATGTGTCCTGTCCCCTAACCACTGAGCTCTGGGCACTGAGCCTGTGAGCAGCATTTGCATTAGAAATTGAGCCTTTGACTTCTGAGATGTGAAGCAACACTGTTATACTCAGTAGGGGTCTTCTTGGACCAGGGATGGTGTCACATTTGGTTCAAACAAGAGTCCCTTATGTGGGGAGACCTTATACACAGGAATCCTGATGTACCAGCTTTACTCCATCTGTGCATTCAGGCAGGTCTAAAATGCTTAAAGCAGCTTTCTGCTGAGAAGCTGGTTCCATTTGTCAAATTTTGTTTCTGAATAGCAACCTACAGAGCAGCTGGGAAATAACTGTCAAATAATGATTAATAATTATAGATTAATAATTGTTATTGATAAATAATTATTACCAATAATGATGAAATGATTCTTAATGTTTATAGTGTTTTACGACCAAATAAATGTTAAGAAAAAAATTAACTTTTGAGTTTAATTTATAACATGCATACTATTTTAAAAAAAAAAAGCTTTATTGCTTTATTGAGGAATAAAATCAACCTGAAATAATCAAAAGGATGAGAATCTAATTTGAGAAAATTTTTTCAAGTGCAAAGCTCAAATTGGCCATTCAGGCAACACAGACTCCAAAGGCATAGGTCAGTACTCCAGGGTTGCAAAGTTAAAGTCTTGCTTATGTAGATAGAAATCAAAGAAATGTAATACAACTAAACATTTGGTATATAGGTTTGGTTAATTTAATTAGCTACAGCTTGTTTTCTTTTCCTTTTCCAACATAAAAAAATATATATTTAATATTCCATTCTAGACAATATTATGGTCAAAATGCTGCAGGAAAACGAAGCCCAATGGAGACAGAGGGAGACCAGAACATCCGTGTTTAAAAAAGGAAGGGCTTTATTTTTACTGGTGGAGCCATGGCAGAATAGAGTCCAAAAATGGCTGAGCTCTCCAACTAGCTCTGCACTTTCCCTTTTATCTCCAGCCAAGGGTTCCTTGTCCAAAGATACCCTTCTCATTTGTGTTTGAATTGAGCTGGAGAAAGGGGATGTTACAGAAGCATGTGCTTTTACATAAGTGGAAGCAAGAGTTACTTTCAAGGTCCTAGGAAACTAAGTTTCTACAAATTCCTAAGAGCTGAGTCACGACAGGGAGGAATTTGTTCTTTCAGACTTTTTCGGATATCCTCTCTCAATGAAGTCTTTGTGTAAGAGTAAAGGGAAGTTAATTTATAATGAAGATCAATAGCAAAGAGGGAAAGGGTCTTCTTTGGAGCCCTTTAGTCTTTTATAGCACTTTACAAACCAATGTAGGTAAACAGACTAATCCATAACAGAGGGACAAAGCCTGCCTAGGTTACAGTGTCTATCACATGAGTCAGCCCCTTTTTAGGCTCAAAATAATTTAAAGTTCCAACAGCTTTGATTTTGAATTACTTATTTTATCATATATAATTTGCTCATTTAAAGTGTAAACAGTTCAGGCCAGGTCTGTAATCGCAACACTTTGGAAAGCTGGGGCAGGAGGATGGCTTGATGCCAGGAGTTTGAGACCAGACTGGACAATGTAGCAAGATCCTCATCTCTACAAAAATTTAAAAATTAGCCAGGCATTGGAGTGTGCATCTCCTTTGGGAGGCTGATAAGGAGGGTTGCTTGAGCTAAGAATTCAAGGTTGTAATGAGCCACAAATTGTGCCACTGTACCCTATATTGTGCCATCGTACTCTACCCTGAGCAAGACACTGTCTCAAAAAATAATAAAGAAGTGTATAATTTACTGGTTTTGATTATGCCAGAAGAGTTGTATAACCATCACCACAATCTAATTTTAGAACAATTTTTACCCTCAAAGAAAACTCTGTGCCTAGCATCCATTACTTACCCCCACCTTCATCTCAAGCCTTAGGCAACACCTACTTTCTGTCACTAAAGATTTGCCTTGTCTGGACATTTCATATAAATGGAATCATACAATATGTGGCTTTTGGATTATCTTTTTATAACTTATATGCATAATGTTTTTGAGGCTGGCTCATGTTTTACAGTCCATCAGGACTTGCTTACACTATAGTATGTGTCAGTACTTCATTCCTTTCCATGTTAAATAATCCTCCATTGAATGAATATATCAAATTTTATTTATTCATTTATCATCTGAATGTATCTGTTTCCTCTTTTAGGCTATAATGAATAATGCTGCCACAAACATTAATGTACTAGTTTTTGAGTGGATGTATGTTTTTATTTTTCTTGGACATATAACTAGAAGTGGAATTGCTGGACCATATGGGAATTCTATGTTTAACATTTTGAGGAAATGCTAGCCTATTTTCCAAAGAGGCTGCACCATTTTACATTTCCACTAGTGATGTACAAAGAGGTTTCAATTTCCCCATATCCTCACTGCCACTTGTTATTGTCTGTCTTTTTGATTGTAGCCATTGTGTGGTTATTCCAAAGCATGACCACTTCTCTAGATTTCTGACACTAATTGGGTATCCTACAATTGAATTCTCCCTCTACCTAGAGGCATCAGAGTTGGCAGGTTAAAGGCTCCATCCCTGGCAACTGTCCCTACTTCAGACACCATCACAAATGGGGTCCTTAAGCCAGGTACACTTCTAGTTAGTGGAAATAGTCACTCCACCCTAAAGCTAACTATAAGTCTTTCTTTTACAATGCCTAATTTGTGTGCTTGCTTAAGAATTCCAGGAACTGGCCCTAGCAGTTAACAATAGAACCAAGCTTGCAGGACTTCCCTGGAGAAAAGCGCTAAGCAGTTAAACCTCCTACCATATCACAACCTAGCTGATGCTGGTGTGGGGATCATGGAGAAACCTACCTTTTCCCCTTGTTTGGTTCACTGAAAGATCAACTCACAATTATAGCAGACTAATAAGAGAAAGTTTTCTTTCCAAATACCGCGTGCATGGGGGGAACCATAGGAATGATTACCCAATGTCTCAAGGATGGTCAGAGACTTTTATAGATGCCTTTTGGAAGGGAGTGGGGAGAATGTGGAAAGTATAGGTGCAGCAAGTGGTTGTTAAGGAGGATGAAGGAAACAGATTGACTTGTAAATTAACCTGAGAGACAAGTATTGTGTTTTGAATGTTTGGGGCTAAGCCTGTTAGCATTCAGAAAAGGAAGTCAGCAGCCCATTTTGATTCCCAGTCAGGTCAGTCAAGTTTTATGTTGATAGAGGAAAGGCCTCTCCCAATGCGTTCTGGTCGTGAATGACCTCTAATTTGAAATATTCTTTATACCAAGGAGTCATATTTGGGGGTGAAATTTCCTTAACTCCTTCACCAGCCACACCTCCAGCTGCCAGAGGGCAGAGGTCAGATTACTACTAACCATAATCATCAGAAGCCAGACTTGCAGACCTGCATGCAGCCCCCAGCCTCCCATGGCCATAAAAACCTTTTGCAGTATGGCCTGTGCAACATGAGTCTACCTTCTCCTCATCTGGTTGCTTCTTGAATAAACCATCTTTTTCTTTTATCAACACATCTCAAATTGGCTTTTGAAGAAGCAAGCAGCTGAGCCTGCTTTTGGTTTCATTCTGACTGATGGGCTACAAATTTGGGGGTCCCACTCTTTTGCCCAGGAGTCTCTCAAAGACCACACCACCAGTCAAGTCTAATTAAAGAGGAGTAATTTTATTGAAAAACTGGCCAGCAACTGCCTCAATGTCCCAACATGGGGTTTCTGAGAATGGCCCCGAGTCATCTGAGGCTCTGACTTTTATAAGGCAAAATTTTTTCACGGGGCAAGCAAGCATAGTTATAGAATTGAAAACAGTAGTTAGGGGAAATCACAGGGGTAAGATGGCTTAGTCAGTTAATATACTCATGAGAGCAATTGGCAATTTTTTCTTTACAAATCAGGCACAATGTACAATGTCCTAAGATAATGGAGGAGGGGGATGAGGGCTGTAAACAGCATGATCATAAAAAGCTATAATCATAAGGACCAGGTGGTCAGTAACTTACTTTGCTAACAATTTTAGCTAAAGACATTTACAGTTACAATGGGAGGGAAAACAAGAACTAGTTTTGAAGGTAAAAAGGAGTAAATAGTAAAATGGAGTTAAGCTTATTCTGTTAAAATTTCAATATTATATATGGATGGTATGAAGATCACTTTAACATAATCACGAAGGTTGTTGTCACAAGGGTAATTAGTGACTTTCTACACACTTTTAATAATTTTAATAGTTCTAACCAGGTACACTTACAATACTATGCAATGAGTGGGAAGGCAAGTGGAAACATTTTTTTTTTCTAAAGCAATAAAATACAACAAAACAACAGAATGGAATCAGGCCTGCTTTGCTTTCCCACTAATTCTCAGGAACAAGAATTATAACAAAATGGAGTTAGGCTGCTTTGAAAGAACCAAGCTGACTCCATTTTGTTAAAACTAACTCATTTTGTTCCATAGCCCTTCACTAATTCTACCTTGTCCCACAGCCTTCAATTTGCAGCTGCACATCAAAGGTTAATTTATGACTGCATACCAAAGGGTCAATTTGTAGTCGCATACCAAAGGTGATAGGCAACCTGCTTCCTCCCCTACCCCCAGCTCCAGTATGTCCACTCCGAGCGATAATGGGCGCCTAACCTTGGCCATCCTGGTAGTACTTCCCTGGGCTAATTAGCCCAGAACAGACATTGCCCAGTTCCTTATGCCCCTATCAGCTCTCCTCAGCAGTTTGCCCAACACCCCCTCCTTTTGTTCCTTTCTGTACCCTTAAAACTGCTCTCTCCTCTGTGGGCGAGGCTTCTCTGCTCTCCTGCAGGAAGCCTTAGCCTGAGCTAGCTAATAAACTACCTCTTGCTTTTGCATCGGACTTGGTCAATGGGTGATTTATAGGGGGGAACCCTGCGACTTAGGCACAACAGCTTCTCTTTCACCTTAACACCACAACCCCTCTTTAGGTCTAATAATTCACTAAACTCACAGGATGTGAGAAAATAGTATACTTATCTTTGTCATAAAGGATGCTAGTCAGTGTAGGGTCCAGAGGAAAACTTACCCTTTACCCTCTGAAGTATTTCTAAAATATTAACAGATTAAATAAGTGAAAAGGCAGACAAATTTATTGACATGCACAGAGTGACCACGCTAAATCCCAGTGAGGTAGTGAGGTTTATAGGGCATTTTTTTCAGAGGGGAGGGGTGAGATGGGAAGTATAGATAATTCTTTTGAGCAAACATAAGTGATTACAAGGGAGAATGAATGGATGGAGAAATGGAGATTAATTTGTAAATGAAGCCAAAATTAACAAAGGGCCACAAGTGGGAACTGTGGTAAGGCAAATATATGTATAACCAGGCTTACTTTCCTGTAATTGATTACTATTCAGGAGTCACAAAGCTGATGGTCAGAAAGATTCTCAGGTTTCTTCCTTGCTGCCGTACATAACATCACCCTTGTGAAACCTAACACTAGTCTTTGAGATATATTCCAGTCCCTGCATTCTGATGGAACAACTAACCCACCCAGACCAGTGGCCCATACTGAGGAATTCATTCAACTGGTCTTGTGACCTCCATGCAAAGACTGACTCAGCATAAGAAGACAATTCCTACACCCCTATGATTCCACCCTAACTCCCGGTAAGCAGCAGATCCAATTGCCTATACCCTTGCCAGCCAAACCATCTTTTAAAACGCTTTCTCCCAAATTCTCAGTGAGACAGATTTGAGAACTTCCTCCCATCTCCTTGCATGGCCCTGCTACACTAAACTTTCTGTGCTATAACCTCAGCTGTCTCACTGTGTTGGCCACCTCTGGAACAGTGGCAAGAAACTTGGGAGGATGAAACATAAATGACTCTCTTTGAAAATGGAATGGGCCTGAGAGACAGACATTGTCCTGTGAATGGTGCACTCAGGTGTGCTGCATTCTCCAGTCCTCTTTTCTTACAGTAGATAGTGAGACAGCAAGGAGGGAAGGAAGCACAAGTGAATTCTTTGGTGGGTCCATCTGGTCTTTATGTAGATAAAGAAATCTCTTCTAGCATCTGCTGATCTGTAAGGCCTTTTTATTCAAAACCCTCTTTGTATCAAGGAGTGATATTTTGGGGTTAAGAATTTTGGTTTCCTTCGTCAAATCAGCTAAATGGAAGAGATGCCTACGGCAACGTATGGGGTGGGGTGCAGAACCTCTATATCTTCACCTTGAAGCATCCAGGCAGGGGCCACTGCACATACACAGATGCATTCACCAACCTGAAAGCTCTCTTAGCCTCATTGTTTCCGTGTTTTAACTAAAGCTTCCTTAAGTAGCATGATTGATCCAATCGCTGGCCAATCCAAATCAACCTCCTTCGAAATCCTGTACATAGAGGAGGAGGGGTTGGAGCTGATGTTTACAAATCTGTAAACACATGGTGGGTTCTTCTGACAACCAGTGACCTCCCCTGAAGTTCTCTAGGGGCCTACAATGAGTAGACTCATTAGCATAAACTCAGGGGTGATCTGAAAGGTGTGCTTTATGAATAACAAAAGACACTCATCACTCAGGAGACTCTAAGAGTTTGGGGAACTCTGTGCCTTGAATCTGGGACAAAGACCAAATATAGTCTTCCTCGTATCCAAGGGAGATTGGTTAAAGGACCACTGAAGATAGCAAAATCCACAGCTGCTCCAGTCTCTTATAAAAAATAGTGCAGCATTTGCATGTAACCTACACATGTTCTCCTATAGACTTTAAATCATCTCTAGATTACTTGTAATTCCCAATACAATGCAAATGCTTTGTAAACTGTTGTTATACTGTATTGCTTAGGAAATAATTATAAGAAAAAGTCTGTACATGTTCAGTACAGATACAACCATCATTTTTATTTTTTTCTGAATATTTTCAATCTGCAGTTGGTCGAATCCAAGGATGCAGAAGGGACAGATTTGGAGGGCCAACTGCATGTATTTTTTGTTATGCCACAAGCCTTTAGTGTTCATATTTTCCTACTGACTGTTATGCCCAGAAGTCTCTCAAAGACTACATGGCCAGACAAGTCCTTTATAGAGGAGTCCTTTTATTGAAGAGCCAACTGGCAACTTCCTCAGTGTCCCAACATGGGATTTCTGAGAGCAGGCCCGAGTTGTTTGGGGTCCTGGTTTTTATAGGTAAAAACTTTTCCTGGGGGTAAGCAAGCATTATTACAGAAGGAAAAACAGCAGTTAAAAGGGTAGGGAGAATGATGAGGGTAGTGCAGTTAGTTATTTTATACAATGCTATGATCACGACAGCAATCAGTAATTTTTCTTCTTTATAAATAGGTACAAACCACAATGTCCTAGGGGGGAAATTCAGGGAACTTTCAGGTAAGGGTCATAAAGGACATATCATAAAAAGCTATAATCGCTAGGGCCACAATTACAAGCAACTGTATTTACAGTTACACAATGGGAGGGCAAACAAGAGGAAGTAGTTTTGAAGGTAAAAAGGAGTAAATAGTAAAATGTATTCAAGCTTTTTCTTTTACTATTTCAGTATCAGATATGGATGGTATGAAGACCACCTTAACATAATCAGAGGGTTGTTGTCACTAGGGTAGTTAGTGACTTTCTACACAATGCTAATAATTCTAACAGTTCTAACCAGGTACGTTTAAAATACCATGCAATGGGCAGGGAGGCAAGCGGAACCAGTTTTGTTTTTTTTTTTAAGCAATAAATGTAACAAAACAACAGAATGGAGTCAGGCCTGCTTGCCTCCCCACTGATTCTCAGGAACAAGAGATACAACAAAATGGAGTTAGGCCTGCTTTTCTTTCACTCTAACATGACTAATGATGTTGTGTGTCTCTTCTTATGCTTATTAGTCCTTTATATATCTGTTTGGGAAAATGATCTATTTATATCCTTTGCTTATTTTTATTGGGTAACTGGTCTTTTTTTTTTTGAGACAGAGTCACTGTGTCACCTTGGGTAGAGTGCGGTGACATCACAGCTCACAGCAATCTCAAACTCTTGGACTTAACTGATTCTCTTGCCTCAGCCTCTCAAGTAGCTGGGACTATAGTCACCTGCCACAACACCTAGCTATTTTTTTTTTATTGTAATTGTCATTGCTGTTTGGCAGGACTAGTTGGGTTTGAACCCGCCAGCTCTGGTGTATCAAGCTGGTGCCATAGCTGCTGAGCCGTGGGCACTGGGCTGGGTAATTTGTCTTTTTTATTATTGAGGTGTAAGAGTTCTTTATATATTTTGGATACATCTGCTGTGTGAAGCTGTAGGAGTAAAAGTGGCTGCTGATGCAAGGGAAAAGTCTGCTTCCTGAAATTGTATAGGAAGGCAAGAATGGCTACCAGCTTTTAGGTAGCTAATAGCAAAGTTCTTTATTTCCAGCTGTCTTATATACCCAGCTGGTCACATACACACTATTAGTTTTACTTTTACAATTGTCTTAAACAACATGTGGTTAATCATGATTAACTTCTTCTCAGGTGCCTGCTAGTCTACTGATTAACTGATTCGAAGAATTCAAAGGTTTAAGAAAACAATCACCATGACCATACATCATTGGTCTGCTAAGATCAGATTACTCATAAGACCACTTGAAAATAGGGACGTAATATTCTCATGATCTTCAAAGACCATAACGTTATGGGAGGCAATTATTTGTTTTCTCACCAGAGCCATTATTCTGGAGACCGTACGGTGATCGATTCTGTTTTGCAAGCATCTGCTTCTGGGCTGTGTCATCGGCAGTGGAGTGTTCTGCTCCAGAGCCTCCCAGCTTAACAGCCACAGAATTGTGATTTCCGAAGTTAGGTATTAACTCCAGAGCTTCTGCCCTAACAATTCTGTTGACCAAAGTGACCAGGCTCAACAGAACACATGACCTGGGAGAAACAAAACTTCTCTTTCCCCAAAACTTATGACTGATAATATGTGAGCTTTCTTCCCACATACATCCTTATCAGACTAGCAAATATCTTTTCTCTTTGTGGGGTTTGTCTTTTTACTTTCTTGATAGTGTCCTTTGAAACTCAGAAGTTTTTCATCTTGATGAAGTTCTAGGGATCAGGGTAAAACCTGCCTTTTCGCTTTGGTTGGTTCACTGAAAGATCAACATGCAATTATGGTAGACTAATAAGAGAAAGGTTTATTTCTAAATACTATGCATATGGGAGGAACCACAAGAATGATTACCCAAAGTCTCAGTGATGGTCAGAGACTTTTATAGATGCCTTTTGGAAGGGAGGAGGGAGAATGTGGAAAGTATAGGTTCAGCAAGTGGTTGATGAGGGGATGTGTAGATGGATGGACACATTTATTTGTAGATTAACCTAAGAGACAGATCTCCTGCTTTAAATGACAGTGGGTCCAGGTCTATTGTCAAGTAACAAGAAAGTCAGCCACCCATATTTGATTTTCAATTAGGTTACTCAGGTTTTCTGTACATAGAGGAAAGGCCTCCTTCAATGCTTCCTGATCACAAATGGCCTTTGATTAAAAATATTCTTTATACCAAGGAGTCATATCTTGAGGCAAAATTTCCTTAGTTCCTTCAAAGTCCAGATAACTGTTTTTTTCTTTTGTCATTGTGCTTTTGGTATCATGTCTCAGAAACTATTGCTGTTTTGTTTTTTTTAATAATTTTATTAAATCATAATTGTGTACATTGGTGCAATCATGGGGCACAATGTGCTTACTTCATATACAATCAGAAACATTTTGATCATACCATTAGAGATAGCCTTCATGGCATTTTCTTGATCACTATATGAAGACATTGATATTCTACATTTAATAAGTTTCACCAGTAACACGTAAGATTTTATTCAAGAGATTCTGATCCTAAGAAAAGGACAAAATAAAATAGAATACAATAAAGTATCTTACAGAACCAGGCTGATAAGGAAAGATTAAAGAACAAACCGCAGGAGTACCCTGAATTTGGAGTAGCAAAGATAGTCACATCCTTCCAGGGCTTAACCTGGACACGCCAGTGCTGAGTTCTGTTAGTACATTAACTTGCTTAAACCTCGTAACAATGTATAAGAAGTATTTTTATCTCTATATTTTAGATCAATAAGCTGAAACTTGGAGAAGTTAGGTATGTGGCTAGTCCCAAGAAATGGGATTTGAAAAAAAATCTGGTTCTAGGACTAAGGCTTTCAATCACCACAAAACACCTTATCTCGGGCGGCACCTGTGGCTCAGAGGAGTAGGGCACTGGCCCCTTATGCCAGGGGCGGTGGGTTCAAACCTGGCCCCGGCCTAAAATTGTACAAGAAAAAAACAAAAAAAAAATCACCCTATCTCCAGGGAGGAAAGTTAGGAAAATCCATGGCTCACAGTAAGCAAAGAGACTTTATCTGCAATAGCTCAGTTACAAAAAGTGAATTCCAAATTAATGAAAATGACCAACATCTCCAAAATATATTTACCTGTAATATTTTATATGATATTCGTCACACATACATACACTATGGAAACCAATGTATAAGTCTATATGACGTGTCCTTTCGTAACCCTTGCTAAACTATGTCATACATATTTTCTCCTGTCTTCATGCTCATGTTCCTTCAAAGGTAATTTTCAGTATGGTTAAAAAGAGAATGCTACAAAACTTTGATTCCGGCTCTCTTCAGCTATTTTTTATACTTAACTCTTTCTCTGTGATTTCATATCAGTATGTTATAGAAATCTAAACAGAAAACAGAATATATTTTATTGGGTCTTTGCTTTTAATAACATAATGGGTTAGCTTAAATGTTTATCAAAAAGCGACTAATCTCAAAAATTAGTACGGTAGAAAGGGCAGCAGAATAAATAATCAGGAGACCCAGACAATGGCACTGGATAAACTCTTACTCAGACAAGTCACTCCACACTGGAGTCAGTTTCATCCTCGGTGGATTCTATTACATGCTATCCAAGGTTCCTTTGGTTCTAACATGCCAGAGGCTGAAATCTGTTCCCCACGATGCCTGCACCTGTTCAGGAACCCGGTGCTCGCCAAAGATTGTGACACCTCCAATTTTAGGAAGGATGTAGGTCTCAGCAAGTCTGTCTGATGGAACAGCAAAGAGAGGACTATTCCTGGCCTTTCTCGTCGGATGTGAACAAAGCCACACAAACCGTCAGGGAATCTCTAAGTTATGTCTCAGTCATGTGGAAGGGATTATCCACACAGAGGAGTTTAATAAAATGGTGAGTGCTACGACAGAGATTATTCTAAGGAGGTTTTAGGGACATCAACAAGGGACACAAAACCTCTGGGGAGGAGAAGAGAGGCAGGTAGGGAAGATGTTGCTGACAAATGACACCTAAGTGTTTAGGGTCCCCACTGTCCAGGGGTCATCAGCTCTTGGGGCGCTTGCTGTACCGATGCGTAATATGCTGTGTGAGGCACTGGCGCAGAGCCTATGGCTTTTTTGTTGGTGTGTATCTCCAGCTTTCAGCATCTGTCACACTCTGATTGCACTTTCTGGGACAGTCCACAACAACGTACGATGGCACAGGAAACGCAAACATGACAGGCACGCTGAGAACATTCTACTGGTGCAACTATCAATTTTGAAGTAGTATATTGTAAAAAATGGCTTCTTGGATACTAAAAGTGCGAGGATTGGGCAAGTTATAATTAAGAGAGAGAAAGTGTATGTATAAGAGGAGAAATAATAAAAGACATGGCAAAATGAAAGAAAAAAATCAGAGGAAACTAATGTAACAGGAAGGTGGCTTTGAAAAATGAAGACCTATCCAAAGACTGAGAAATGTAACTCAAAAAGAATGCAGATCACGTCTTTCACACTAGTGGAGTTCCAGTTGTATCAGCTAGCAAGAGATGTACCCACATCCTACAAGTGGTATTTCTGGATAGGAATTCCCTGGCAGTAAGATAAATACATGAAATGCGGAAAATAAGTAGCAATCCCTTAATTGAATTTCATTTATAGTCTAATATGTAGTAAAAACAACAGTGAACCAAAAGTTGAATATCAGTTTTAAATAAAATATTAAGTCTTAATTAAAATACATAGCTATTGGTAATAAAAGTATGGTAAGGGGCTGGGCATGGTGGCTCATACCTGTAAGCCTAGCACTTTGGGAGCCAAAGGCCAGTGGCTTGCGTGAGCTCAGGAGTCTGAGACCAGTCTGAGTAAGAACAAGAGTTAGACCCTATTTCTAAAAATAGCTGGGTGTTATGATGGGCTCCTGTAGTCCCAAATACTCAGAAGACTGAGGCAAGAGGATCACTTGAGCCCAAGAGTTGGAGGTTGCTATGAATTAGGATGCCGCCGTACTCTACTGGGGCAAGAAAATGAGACTCTCTCAAAAAAAGTATGGTCAAATTTTATAAGCACATTTGAGTTTCAAACTTTTTGACATGATGAATCTAGGTCTTAGCAAGTCTGCCTGACAAAGCAGCAGTCAATAATTAATTCTTGAATAAATCTGTAGTCAATACTTTATTCTTAAACCACTCCAAGTCACACAATCTTAAGAATTTTTTGACAATATATGCTAAAAGAAACTGAATCAATAACTGCTCTTATTCATATATTCATGGAAACAAAGAAAGAAATGTCTCTCGATTTTCCACAACACATACAATTTTAAAAGATACTTTTCATAACAGACTTTAATTCTTAAAAGCTATACAGCAAATTTTGTTCTATAATATTTTCTTACTAAAATTTCATGCTATCCATGGTCAGTGCTGAATTATTAAAAGTTAAGGAACTACGTGTATTTCCCCTTAAAATTTAACAAAACAAATATATTATTTTTCTAAAAGATCAATGAGCAATTGGGAAAAAATAAATTTAAAAAAGGATTTAATTCTGTTCAGGGGAAAAAAAATAAGCTGAGTAGCAAGAAATCTATACTGAAATTTTCTTAAAGATATTTGTACTTTATTAACCCTCAAATACTCAAAATGTATTTAGCACTTTAGCTAAAATCACGCAATACATTGTATGAAAGAAGAGAATAAATTATTCAAAGAAGAAAAGATATTTAGAAGAAGTCTTCAAAAAAGGAAATTAAGTTATCTCAGATAACCATTTTGGCTCATCTCATTAAGCAAAGATGTTTCTTTTTTTTTTTAGACAGAGCCTCAAGCTGTCACCCTGGGTAGAGTGCCATTTCATCACAGCTTATAGCAATCTCCAACTCGTGGGTTTAAGCGATTCTCTTGCCTCAACCTCCCAAGTAGCTGGGACTACAGGCACCTGCTGCAATGCCCAGCTATTTTTTTTTTTTTTTTTGGTGATAGTTGTCATTGTTTGGCAGGCCAACGCCACATTTGAACCCACCAGCTCTGGTGTATGTGATTAGCACTTTAGCAGCTTGAGCTATAGGCACCGAGACAAAAATGTTTCTTAATACTTAAAGAAAATAAATCTTATAAGACTGAAAGATATGAACAATAGTTGATTATGATAGATGGGATGGGCCTTTAATAAATGAATGCAAATTTTAGTGCACCTGAGGGCAGGGAAGAGCATGCTGAGGTTGGTAAAGGCATCATCTCCAAATGGCAGCACAGAAATTCTGACTTGAAAAGTGTACTCTGAAAATCAGACTTAGGATCTTCTTTTTTTGTTTGTTTCTTTGGTTTTTTGCAGTTTTGGGCTGGGGCCAGGTTTGAACCCGCCACCTCTGGTATACGGGGCAGTGCCCTACTCCTTGGAAGTATAGGCACTGCCCAGGATCTTCATTTTTAATAAATTCCCAAGATAATACTGATGCTATTGATTCATCGATTATACTTTTGAAAACGCTAGCCATCTCACAAGGAATAGACAGTTTAGTTTAAGTAGTTTTTTTTACTATACCAAAAGAAAGACGGAAATACAGGGGGGAAAGGCGTGGAAAGAGTAGAGAATTTGAAATAGTTTTAAAGAGTTTAATTACATGAGATAGATACCATCTGGATTTCCTTTGCATATCGGCCAATTAAAATGTTTGCTAAAAGTAACTCAATTTAAGAAAACCCCTTAGGCCAAGTTTTGTTTCACTCCAAGTTTACATGTGCCCTGGAAGAGAACAATGAGCAGGAAATGACAGATGAAAAGCTGCTAAAAGATACTGAGAATTTTTTTCAAAAATTAACAGTTTTATTGAGATATAAATTCACAAACATACAATTCGCCCATTTAAAGTGTAACCTTCAATAATAGTTTTAGCATACTCACAGAGCTGTGCAACCATCATCACAATTTTAAAACATTTTATCACCCCCCCAAAAAAGAAACCCCATAGCCATTAGTAATCACTCTCTGTTCTGTCCTGTTTCCTAGCTCTAAGCAACTACGCATCTACTTCCTGTTTCCAGAGTTATCTATTCCAGATATCTCCCATAAATGCAGTTAGACACTATGTTGGCCTTTTGTGTTGGGCTTCTTTCACTTACCATAATGTTTTCAAGGTTGATCCATGTGGTAGCAAGCATCAGTCTTTCATTCCTTTTTAGTGCCAAAAATATATTTGTTCAACCAAATGTTTAGAAAAGAAGAATCCTGATAAAAGCCTTCATTTATTCATGCACTAGACAAAAAAATACCATATGTTGCTAGAGGCTGTTAAATTGTTTAAAATTTAACAAGATCAAAGAGATGATCTTATTTGATAGGATTGAACATGACTAGACACAGTCTTGGCAATTTTTTTCTCATTTCTATGAATAGATTCCAACTATTTTTATACTGATAAAATACATTTAATAATTTATTCTAGGCAAAAATTATAACACTTTTATTAGAAGTCGTTACCTTGGAAACAAATGACAGTTTATACAATAGCCATAGTCCGTACTCTCAAGAAATTTATCATCCAAAGATAATTTATAATCCGCAGGTAAACAACACAAACGTGAATAATAGTACTTCAAACCAAAACATAAATAGGCAGTTACACTGTGTGGAAATAGCCACTAGAATCAATAACTTCTTTGAGGTACAGTGAATTACAGTGGGTACACATGGATATCCCCAAACACAAACTCTGAAAGGAAAGGGACATTTTATTTCTTCTTTGATATACCCCAAACACCCAGAACTTAAGGCCAGTGCACTAAGAACACATTAGTTTTTATTGGTTATAGTTACATGTTATATATTTCATTATATTATTTATTATGCAGTTCTCTTTTAAAATAACTTTACTTATTCCAACCTAAGAATTAAAAGCATCAAAATACAGCAAAGTTAAGTAAAAATCATCTGTGATCATATAACTCAGAGAAAAGCCACATTTAGTATTTAGCACATTTTCTTGTAGCCTTTCCTGTGCATAAACAAGTATAGTAATTGGTATACACTATGAATTCAAGTATACATTTCACCACTGCTTTATTGCTTTTCAACAGAATTCATCTGTATAATAAAAAGGCCTTTATTTAGTGGATACTTTTGCAGTCATATTCATATGATCTTATTTAAAACATATATGATATATAACATGGTAGTGGGTCTGAAGGAAAGCATGTACTTGCAAATGAAATAAATATCAGCCTTTTAAAAAAGTATAACCTTATTTCCATTAATAATCTTCCTAAGAACAAATCTTTATGGGTAGACAAAAACAAAGTCCTCCTACAATCTGAAGGTATGTTCATATGTTCTGAACAAGACAAAGACAATTTCTTATCTACATCAGGGGGCGGGACACAGCACACAAAGAGTACGATATTTTCTTTGGTAATCCCAGCATCTTCTTTCTCCAAAATTCTCCTCCTTCTGCCCACTCCCCACTTCACCTCTGGCACCCAATACTTTCTTCTACTCTGCCTCATTAAAAATTGGAGAATATATATAGTAGGAGGCAGGCTGGAGGCAGCCGCCCAGGCTACTTACTAGTCACAGTTCTATCACCTTAGGTGAACCATTTTATTATTCAAAGCATGAATGTCTCAGCTATAAAAATGAAAGCTCTATGCCAGTGGTTCTCAGAGTCTCGTCTAGATCAACAACATCTAAAAACTTCTTGGCACATTTTCAGGGTCTTTCCCGGTCCTACTGAACCAGAAACTGGGATGAAGCCCAGAAAATTTGTTATAACATGCATCATGCTTCTAGTGCATGAAACAGTTTGAGAACCATTCTCACCTCTTCCTTAAAACTCTTGAACCTCCCCATTTTACTCTGGCCTCCCATTTTTTGAGAAAAACCAAACAAAAATAACATATGTCAACTCAGAACAACACAACCAATCAACCATTATCATCTGGAGCTCATACCCAGCCTTACCCATAGCCTTCCTGAGGGCAGTCCCTCCCCTGGGGCATATGATCCCACCTGCCTACTCAGGGCCATTGCTGCACTAATTCTCCCTTCTTTCTCACTCATCAATATTATCTTTTTCTACTAGATCAATGTCATTATCAAACAAACTTGCTGGTACTTTATCTTATAGAAAGAAAAGTTCCCCTTGAATCCCACCTTCCTTGCTAGCTATTGCCACCATTTCTTAAAATTAAGGTATAATTAGCATACAATAAAAATGCATGGATTCTAAATGGTCAGGGTTAGTAAGTTTTGTTTATTTCTAAACTCATGTAAATACCAACCAAAACAAATCACAGAGAATCCTCATCACTCAAGAAAGATCACTTCTGCTTCTTTCCAATCAATTCCACCTCTAGGACTCAGGCTACCACTGATCTGACTGATTTATAGAAGTTCAATTTTACCTGTTCTACAACTTCACATGAAGGGAATCTTATAATATTTATTCTTTTGTGCCTGTCTTTTTTGGCTCAGTATAATACATTGGATATTCATCCACATTGTTGAATGGTATTCATTATATATTTTTAATTTTTTATTTTGACAAGGACAGCATTATATAAACAATGTAGACTTTGTTTATTCATTCATCTGTGGGTAAATGGTTCAAGTTTTTTAATATAGTGACTGAAGATGCAATGAACATCCATGTATTAGTCTTTTTGTAGACTCCTCATATTTGTTAAGGATACACAAAGTGACAGATTGGCATGAGTGGGTTATTGTCTTGAATACATCCTTTGTTCTTAAATTTCAGGCTCAGCAAAATGCAGGAAGGACCTCTTTCCTAAAGACAGTAGATTGTTCAATCAAAACCCATGCCTCTATGAATGCGGAGCATAATAACAATTTCAAAGCAGATGAAAGAAATGCATGACTCATTTCTTTACCCATAAATACTTCATCAAACATTCCTTCCATTCCTTTCCATCTTCACCCTACCAAGACTTTGCACCAACTATGTTTAGGACTACATCTGAATAAGAATTACTCCAGCCTGCAAGGAACTTTCAGTTTACTCGGGGAACTTAACAATGGCAGACAATATAGTGAGATGTTTTAATTGCAAAAATGAAACTGTATCTGATATAAAATGCTGAAGAAAAGACTGATCAAATGATTGAGATACATACAGTAAGGTGTAGTGATTGACAGTACAGGTCTAAGAACCAGGTTGCCTGATGTCAAATTCCTTCCTATATTATAGGGATATAAAAGTGCCCACCTCATAGTGCTTTTGTGTAGCTTAATATGCACAAAGCTCTTAGAACAGTCTTTGGCATTATGTAGGCATACAGCCACATGCTGCATAATGACATTTCAGTCAACGATAAACCACATACACAAAGGCAGTCACATAAGATTCTACTGGATCTGAAAAATTTCTATCGCGCAAATATTTATAATTGTGTTACCATGCCCTTACACCATTCAGTTCACTAACATGCTATACAGGTTTGCAGCCTAGGGACAGGCTATGCCATATAGCCGAGCTATGTGGCAAGCTGTTCATCATCTAGGTTTATGTGAGTACACCCTCCAATGCTCGCACAGCAATGAAATCACCTAATAACACATTTCTCAGAACACGTTCCCATTGTTGGGTGACGCATGACTGCGTCTTTCATCCTCCTCCTCTTTCTCCCAGCCTCCTTGGTTCTCCTTATAGTATAAAGAAAGTAGAAGAGTTTTGAGGTCTTTCAAAGGGGAAAATGATCATGCTGGGATCTAAAAGATAAGTACATGAACTAGCACAAGGAAAGGCACTGTCAGAAATAGCACTGCATATTTGGGGGAAATAATGAAAAAGCTATCTGACATGCAGGTTTTACAGATCAAGACACTGGGAAAGGTAGGGCACACGATGAGGCAGAAGGGGGATTTAGAAGGCGCTGGTGTGTCATGATCAGGGATGGTGCTTCACAAAGGGGAGCCTCTCACGATTTATAGGCAGGGAGCAACAATCAGATAAACTTGGAGAAGTTCACTTAGTAGATGTAAAGAACAAATTTCATCAATAACAAGAGCTAGAAATGGGGAGGTAGCAACATGGAGAAGAGGAGGACCAGCACGGCACAAGAGAAGGAAGAAGAATCAGCAGAATCTGGTTACTGACTGTTCAGTGGTCAAGGACGACCTTTAGAGTTTTAGTTTAAATGATTCACCACATAGGGAGCAGAGGAATCAGGATTTTTAGGTTAAGACAAGAGGCTCAGTTTTGAACTATACTGAATTTGAGATTGTGTTGGCAGTGTAGAGTTTTCCAGGGAGAAATAGGATGTGCAGATATGAAATTCTAAAAAAAATAATAAATAATGGGCTGACCATACAGACATAGGAACTGTCATCACATATAAAGGTGGTAGGGAAGTTGTGGAAGTAGATAAAATTGCATAGAGCATGTGCAGTGAGAAAGAAGAATTCTCAGATGTAATCCTTGTGAACATTAGCATTTTAAAGTTGGCAGACACAGGAGGTAGTGGACACTGTTGTTGACCCCTTCACATCCATTCCATCTTACTGCGAATGATCAGAACACATCAGTCATAATATTTCATATCCTTTGCTAGAAACTAAGATAAATATGGACCAAATCAAGGCCAAAAAGAGGGGAGCAGGACTTCTGGGGAATTTTTTCTGTTTATATGAAATGGAAAGAACTTGACCTTTAATGAAATTCTAAAATAAATGTATCAACCAGATCCAAAGCCTATCCTACTTCTAAACTTTCAGTCATGTGAGATAATAACTGTCTTTGACATGTGAGCCACTTTAATTGATGCTTCTATTAATTGAAGTAGAGAACTGATAAAAGGTATTTGCACTAGAGATGAAAGGAAATCAATAGATTGGAAATGGGAAAAGAGGGTATTATTAAAACCAAAAGAAAAGTGTTTCAATATGGAAAGAAAAGCATAAGAGATATACTATCTAGCTCAGCATGGTGCTCACACCTGTAATCCTAGTACTCTGGGAGGCCAAGACAGGTAGATTGCCTGAGCTCAGGAGTTCAAGACCAGCCTGAGCAAGAGCAAGACCCCATCTCTAAAAATAGCCAGGCATTGTGGCAGGTAACTATAGTCCCAGCTACTGGGAAGGCTGAGACAAGAAGATGCCTTGAGCCTAAGAGTTTGAGGGTGCTGTGAGCTATAATGCCATTGCACTATACCATGGGTGACAAGTGAGACCATCTGAAAAAAAAAAAAAAAAAGATACATTATATGATCAATATATGCAATGTCTGTATGGATTTATACATACATAAAAACATTCCTTATGCTGATATATATTTCTACGTACCTCAACTTGGTGCTCATACACTTTTTCTCTTAAGTATTGTATTAAAAATTCATTACTAAGAATAATAAAAATATTAAATACTTGACTGTTCTTTTTCTGAAGTCAAGCTTCAAGCTTTTCAGAAAAAGCTAAAGCTCAGCTTATGGCTTTCAGGAAGTAAATGTTTGTAGAATAAATGAAAGCTAGTTCCAATCAGGTAAAATGTTTCATTCTAGTCTTGTTTAAAAAATTCTGAATTATGGGTTTTATTTATTAGTTACTATGAAATATGCTCTGTTACTTTTAGTAAATACACACTTAAAATGCAGGAATCTTAAGACTTTTGTGCCCTTTAACCTGGTATAATATTTTTAAGTATTACTAAAGTTAATATCCATGAATGATACATTATAGACTGGATGGTATAGACACAGATATAAGTATACAGGTACTTACAGATACAGCCTAATGAAAATGATGACTTTGCTTCAGCATTCTAAAGCACTACCACAGAACAAGATGAATTAGCCAAAAATTTACAAGCCTAGACAACACCAGCTTTATAAGGAACCACCAAAGGATCATACTAATGGCAGTAGGCAAGAGAAAACATGTCAATCCTATTCCTCATTCTTTTGTAAAGAGAGAAACCACTGTCTCCCATAAGAAATGTCCACGAAGTATCAAAAAGTGCAAGTCAACAGCAACTGGCAATTATTTTGTAGTGCATGCTAATGAGACAATTTTAAGAAGTTTCCTCCAAAGGTTTGTAAACCAGGCTTAACATCTCGAGGTCTTCTAAAACCATACTAACATTCCTGAGGATAAGTCTCATGCCCCAGTTCTAGAACCCTATTTCTCAAAATGGCGGTCCACAGACCAGCCCCATGGGCCTTACCAGGGAATGTATTGAAAAGCAGATTTGTGGACACTGCCCAGACCCGCTGAAGCAGAATCCACGTGCTGACAAGATACCTAAATGCTTGGCAGACACATTCTGAGCTCATGTCAACTAGCCTGAGAACTCCAGTGCAAGGGTAAATTGTTCACTATACACGTAGGGCTCCAGCAAAAAGCAAAAGGCAATATGTCTGACTCAGGACCAAATGATGACATGACAACTGCCGTTTATAAAGTATTATGAAACATGTTGGGAGTAAATTTTAATACTTGTATTAGAAGAAATTTCTATAGTCTCAGGGCACATTCCACCATAAGCGGGAGACAGAGGAGAAGAGAAAATAAATTTGCAATCATATTAACTATAACATGAAGTGGGGTAAAGAGAGCTAAAAGGCATCAAGCTTTGCACAGGGAGGTGGTGGTTAGTTGTGAATTCTTTAGAAGACTCCCAAAGGCTTGTCTTTAATAATTAACTACTCACTGCAAATCCCTATTTCAAAAGGCACTTAATAAGTGTTCATGTAGCTCATGTTATCTTAATTAAGGACAGATCACTTGTGTGTGCATATTACATTTTTCTTTTGTTTTGCTCATTTCTGATATCAAGAATGGCAAAACTAGCTGCTTCTAATTTATATATATCCAATATCAATATAGGGATTGGCGTGTAAGGGAACTCAATGCAGAATGAATGAATGAATGCAAATGAGAATAAATTCTCACTTCTCTTGATGGATGATTTGCTCTTTGGGGAAGGATTAATAGTGACACCACCAAGGTTCAACATAGAACCACCTGCTGGACCCCCTAGCAATCCACTGAGCCCAAGAGGTTTTTAGAACAATCACAGTGACACACTAAGGAGGGGAGTGGTTCAGGGACCATTTGTTTTTGCATGTACCTGAGTGCTCCCCTCTAGTGGTATGTGATTGTTTTAACTAACAAGTCGTATCTATCTAAGTGAAAGACTATTGAAAAATAAGAAAAATGTCCTTATATTTCCCTATGTATTAAACCAACATACTCATAACAGATGCCATAGTTTTCCTGTGTTAAGAGCAATCTAGTTGCTTCCAAACAACTGAATGATAAGCCTATCTTTAAACTTAAAACAAATTACTGTTAAAAGAAGCCACAAAAAATTAAATGTGTTCTTTTCCCTATTTCTATATAATTTTTATTTCTTCATAATTAGAAACCTACATAATATTCCATCTGTGGGGACATCTAATCTACTCATCTTTATCCAAAATGACTTCCAGAAGGAAATCTGCCATATAAACATTAGTCTTCCTTTTTATCATTATGGCTTCATTTATTTGACTTCAATTACTTTAAAGGCAAGAGTACCTTTTGTCTAAGATAAGAGACACATTCAATCTCCACTCAGTATTCTTTACACAACTTTCAGAGACAAAGAGGATATTAGATCATTCTAATTTACAAAGAAGAAAGTCACAAGACATGGAAGGTTAAAGTGCTTGGCTGGGAGATCATTCAAAGGCAGAAAGAAAGACAGTGCCTGTGTCTTGTCTCTTCTTCCCATTTGTACCACACCTTTGTATCTTTATAATTTATGAAATTCAGATAGATGACCACTGGTGTTCAAGTCTCTTGAAGAACAACTTGTTGCAGAAAGAATTTTTCTTTCTTAACACAACACAGGCTTTAAAACAAACAAATTAACAAACGCGATTTGTAATAAATATGTATATATTGTCAACACTCTGAACATATTGTCAGAAAGAGTAATTGTTCTGGTACGTACTTAATTACATTTAAAAATGCTTTCTCACCCAAACCAACAAAAGAACACACAAGCTGAAGTCCCAGGAGGCCATGTGTTCACATTCTCCTCTCCTGAGTTTGTGATATAAGTGAGCATAAAGATTTACAAAGCCAAATACTGGAAGGAAACTTACCATATACATGGTAGATTTATTAAG
Source organism: Arctocebus calabarensis (assembly GCA_963573935.1). Lineage (NCBI taxonomy): Eukaryota > Metazoa > Chordata > Mammalia > Primates > Lorisidae > Arctocebus > Arctocebus calabarensis. The sequence goes on along the minus strand of CAUYON010009623.1, from coordinate 21,416 downwards.
TGTTTATTCTTATTTCATTTTGGAACATTTCTGTGCATGGCTCTTAAGGTTCTTATAAAGAACAAAGAGAAAGGTTCTTGCTTGATATTTTGTGTAATTATATTCACCTACTAAAAACGTTCAGCTGATATGCACCACAGTTACCTACTGTAAACCAGACCATCAGGGCCCCTTCACAGCTTTAACAAGCTACTTAGGTGATTTTGATGCACCTTAAAGATTGAAATGCGCTGTCCTAAATGGTAATACAGAGATTTAGGTGCACCATACAAAGCATAATATACTCAGAAAGACAAAATATAGCTGCTATAAAATCACCCATAAAATTTCACCCCTGTATCTCAGAGAATAGAACTTTTAGCATTTCTTGGTGAAAAAATATTTTTTAGAGGTTTTATTTACAATTGCATCTTCCCCTTGTGGGAGCATCCATTATCACTGCCAGACTCCTAACAATCCACCCACAGTCTCTACCTCCAAATTGCCTCTCATTCTTCTCCACCAGGTAAAAATTTTTCTTAAGCCTTTGCTTTCCCATGTCCCCCTCTGAACCCCTAGAACTGTTCCTCTGTCCTCTCTCCTTGAATCACAGGACATAGTTGATTCTCCACGTGGAAGAAGGATAATTGCTCTTCACACACTCCCAAACTTTTATAGCTCAAAGAGAACTTCATCTGAAAACAGTAACTACAACAACTCAGGCTTACAAGGCCCGATCTCATTGTGGTAAGTAGTTCTATAAACATGTTGAACTCTTAAACAATTGCTCTTTAAACAATCTGATGTTTGAAAGAGAATACTCTGGAATGAAAATGAAAACTTGAAGTTAGCTTATTTTTACTCATTTGTTTAATAATGATAAATTTCTGATGCAGATGTTTACTCTTTCAATCAACCTTCTACCCCAATGTCTTTATTTTTTTTACTTTTTGATTTTTTTTACAGACAGTATCTCATTTTGCTGCACAGGCTGGTGTGCAGTTGCTACACAGTCATAGCTCACTGTAGCCTTGAGCTCTTAGACTCGAGATCCTCTTGCCTTAACCTGCCAATTACCTGAGACCTAGGTGTGTACCAGCATACCTAGACAACTTTCTCTTTTCTTTCTTTTCTTCTCTCTCTCTCTCTCTTTCTTTCTTAGTAATGGGGTCTTGCTATGTTGCTCAGGCTCATCTCAAACTCCTGGCCTCAAGCAATCCTCCCCACCTCAACTTCCCAAAGTGCTGGGGTTGCAGGGGTGAGACACCGTGCCCAGGGTATTCATTATTTTTAACTGACTTGTCTGATTTTGCCAGGTAGACTGCCCTTTGAATAATTACCATTGTATGTCATTAAAATACCCAATTTCCAAGTGACCATTAAAATATATTTGAAAAACAACATACCCATGTTAAGGATAAACATTTTATGAGTACTTCATACTAACTCAATGAAAATGATTGATTTCAGTGAATGTATATTTGCCATATTAAGTGATTAATTAAAAGTCCAGTCATGTTATCTTCTTAATTGCAATAGTGACAGTTTTTTTAACCACTGTTCATTTATTTGTTGTTATAGTCAAAGTCCCTGTTATATTCATTGTCCTCTAGGATGTTGCCGGGTTAAAAAAAAAAAAAAAAGATAATTTTTCTCAATTGTTTAAATATTTGCCTTTCATATCTTGCAGAAACATTTTAGGTTGGCCAAATATTATCTATTATAAGACAGACAATTATGGGCACTTACCCAAAACCAGAGCTTAACTAAATTACCTAGGTTGCTGCTGCATCCATTATTAAGCAGAAAACACTGAACTTTGGTTACTTGCCAGCAACATACATTCCAGATACGGTTGATGTTACCTCTCACAGTAACATCTTAGATTTTATGATGATTGGAGTAGTTCCAAGGAGAACAATCCTTGCCCCAGAACCTGTTGGCCCCATCCCCATCCTCCAAGTCTGTCTTATTAACCAAACTTTTGCTATGAGAGTTATTCCTCTGGCTTTTGTAAACTGAACTGGGAAGGGCTCACACATTAAGTACCTGGCAATCATGCATACGCAACCTCAAATTGGTCTTTTGGCTTTTATTGCAGGCAGCTAGTTAAGCATGATGAAAAATAAAGAGTTTCAATTTTTGGAAGAAATTGGAAATATAATTGAAACAGAGAACATGAGGACACCAGATACCTTAAGCACACAAAAAAGCTATGTGTGAGAAGCTTCCGAAGGTTTCTAGATTTCTTCACATGTTCCAGGCCCTCCCATGCAGCAGGTGCAGGCTCTCTGAATAACATCTGAAAATACTGTAAAGGTTTGAGCAATAAAAAAACCCTGGAGCAGTGATTCTCAAAGTGTTGTAAGAAGATCACCAGCTGAGAAGCAACTGGGAGGATGTTTTAAATATAGGTTCCCGAGCCCTGCCCCTTACCTATTCAATTTGAATCTCTGCAAGTGAGATCTAGGGATTGGCACTATATAATAACTACCTCAGGTTACTTCTACAAATGACAAAGATTGAGAATCACTGCACTAGAGAATTTTAACACCTTTTCTTGAAGGCCCCAAATTGTCACCTTGAAATCTCTCTGGCATGTACCACGTACATACTAATGTACTACTTCTCATTAAATATTTGACTGTGGTAATTATATCCTTTTATTAAACAAAGATTATTATTTGCAAATCACTTTATCTACCTTCAAGAGATGCAAACAAACCATGTAATGATTCTGCCGTCCAGGACCTTACAGTCTCAACTTAATACATCATGCCATCAAATGGGATGTAAAAAAGTAGAAAAGAAGGATACCACAAAAAAAGAAGAGAGAGAGAGAAAGAAAGAAAGAAAGAAAGAAAGAAAGAAAGAAAGAAAGAAAGAAAGAAAGAAAGAAAGAAAGAAGCTGTAAGAAAGTTTAAATCGGGGCATCCAGCTGCTTGGGTTTGCATCCTGGCTCCACCACTGCCCAGCTGGGCAATGCCTGGTGAGCTACTACCCTCTCTGTGCTCTTTAAGATGCAGTGGTCATGGAGCTCACGTAGAGAGTTGTGAGGATTCATGCATTGAAAACATTTAAAGTACTTTCTGTGACACAGTAAGTGTTCAATAAATATTTCTTATTACTAGAGTAGAAAGGTATACCGTAATGAATGTAGTCGAACTCAGTTTCCCAAGGATAGCTTCTCCTGAATATAGGAGAGCATTTGCCTATGGAGCAAATAACATGGAACGAATTAATCCATCATCAGCATCCAATGATCTTTAAATACAGACACTTAGCAGACGAGAACAGACGGAGGGCGAGGTTCTGTCTCTTCTATCCTGTTGGTTATTTTTCTCATTTGTGAAGTTACTTTATGACATCTTGAGATTCTGTACCTTGAAAGAAATCTTTTTTTTTTTTTTTTTCTTCTTTTTACTCTCAGCATCTTTTATCTTCTATCAACTTTGCATCTCCTTTGGAGCCCAGGGCAATCTCTTCAAAATGCCTTCCAGTTCCTTTAGGGTCATTCGCTGTCTTAAAAATTTATAAAAATGTACCCAGCATGGAGGCCACACTCTGCTTATAGATCTCGATGCAGCAAAGATGTCATTGCTGAATGGAGCTGGGACACTACGGAGCTTTAGGTGCTCCAAGGAAACAGGCTCAGAGAGGATCTGGCTTACTCATAATTATTATCTATGATCAGGCACTAATTCTCACTACTAAATTTTTAAAGCAACAACTGGAAAACTGAGAGAGAACAAGGTACCCAATCTGAGTTTTCTGCATTTTAATTCTGAGTTTTTGACACTGTTCCATATTAACTTCCATAGCTTTTTTTTTTTTTTTGAGACAGAGCCTCAAGCTGTCACCCTGGGTAGAGTGCTGTGGCATCACAGCTCACAGCAACCTCCAATTCCTGGGCTCAAGCAAGTCTCTTGCCTCCGCCTCCCAAGTAGCTGGGACTGCAGGCGCCCGCCACAACGCCCGGCCATTTTTTGGTTGCAGCCGTCGTTGTTTGGCGGTTCCTTGGGCTGTATTCGAACCCGCCAGCTTAGGTGTACGTGGCTGGCGCCTTAGCCCGTTGAGCCACAGGCGCCGAGCCACACCCGGCTATTTTTTTGTTGCAGTTGTTTAGCTGGCCTGGGCCAGGTTCGAGCCCACTACCTTCCGTGTATGCAGCTGGCACCGTGACCACTGTGCTACAGGTGATAAGCCTATTGTTTTTAGCTCTCAGGGCTTAGATTTCCTGCACACAGGAAATTCCCCTTTATTTATTATTATTTTTTTAGAGACAGAGTCTCACTTTGTCACCTTCAGTAGAGTGCTGTGGTGTCACAGCTCACAGCAATCTCTAGCTTGGGCTTAGGCAATTCTCTTGCCTCAGCCTCCCAAGTAGCTGGGACTATAGGTGCCCACCACAATGCCTGGCTATTTTTTGTTGCAGTTGCCACTGCTGTTTTAGCTGGCCAGGGCGGGTTTGACCCCACCACCCTCAGATATATGGGGCCGGCGCCCTGCCCACTGAGCCACAGGTACCACCCAAGCCTATTGTTTTTAATTTAACCCAAACTTTGCTTTCTTATTTATATGCAGGAAAAACCTACTGTATCTGTTAATAGCCTGTGAAATGACTTTGAGTTCAATATATTGAATTTTGTCTAATAAGAATTTACAAAGCCTGTGGCAATCAATGGTCAGGAATATTTGTCCTTGACTACTTTTTCAAAGTAAACAAGTTCTCTCATTTGTATCCCCAAAGAATCTAACTGTGTTTTGCATTCGTTCCTTTCAGAACTCTTTGTTCTGAGTTTTATATGCTTTTGGTTAGCTAGCATTTCTTTTTCTTTTTTTTGAGACAGAGCCTCAAGCTGTCGTCCTGGATAGAGTGCTGTGGCATCACAGCTCACAGCAACCTCCACTTCCTGGGCTCAAGCGAGTCTCCTGCCTCCGCCTCCCAAGTTGCTGGGACTGCAGGCGCCCACCACAACGCCCGGCCATTTTTTGGTTGCAGCCATCATTGTTGTTTGGTGGGCCCAGGCTGGATTCGAACCCTCCAGCTCAGGGTATGTGGCTGGCGCCTTAGCTGCTTGAGCCACAGGTGCTGAGCCTCGCTAGCATTTCTTTATGAATTACTTTGCAAAGTAATTTTTTGTCTCTAATCATATTAGCACTTTGAGACAAATTAAGGTTTTTTTTTTTTTTTTAACCCAAGAAAATACTGTTATTTTTATAAAGGATAAAGGGACCTATATTTGTTACATAAAATTATTAAGGAAGGAAGAATGGAAAAATTTCTGCAATCTAGGTTTTTAAATGTATTTAAAATTCTAGGATGTTATATCTTTTACTTGAAAAACAATTGAATGAAAAGGTTCTATTTATTGTATACTTTGCTCTTCTGAACATTAATAATAGTAATAATAACAATTTGCATTTGTATAACACTTTGAAGTACTAATCCATGGTGTCATTTGCTCATTACAGCCTTTGAAAGAGATATTTAGGAGTCACCATCTTTATTTAACAGATGAGTAAGCCTAAGTTTAGAGAGGTTGAGTTACTCCCCCAAGCTACCTAAAGTAATGGTAGAACTGGAGTCCTATTTCCTAACACCCAGCTAATGGTTCTGCCACTTTTGTGAAGATAAATTGCTTGGTGAGATACATTTATATGTACATATACAAATATATACATACTTTGACTCAGTAATTATTCTTAAAAGTTGTTATAACCTGTGTTTAGTGTATATAACTTAAGTTCAGAGTAAAGACGGTAATAACTATTAAACTATTTGCTTTATTTTCCTTTAGCTTCTCAGGAAAACAGGAAAATTAGTTGTTAAGTCAACAAAGTGAGTTAAAATGCAGTTCACTGATAACAAACAATGCAGTACTTTCTTGGTTGATATATGTGATGTACATACCTCCCACAGAAAATTCTTGCCTTCATTATCCAGTGTACTTCTCGTGAGTGGACATATCTGCCTTCCCACCAGTGTCCTAAATGCCTATGGAGAAATACTAATTCCTCCTGAAATCTTACTGAACATGAAGGATGGAAACAGTTTAATTTTACCCTAGTGAAGCAGTTTGTAGACATTCAGACATAGTTTCATTACCTATGTTATCCAGCTTTGTATTAAAAGGCTCCTTCTTTCTTCAGTAAAAGAAAGCAAATATAAAATTGCTCACAGCAACCTTAAACTCCTGGATTCAAGTAATCCTCATGTCTCAGCCTTCTGAGTATCTGGGACTACAGGTGCCCATTACAATGCCTGGCTCCTTTTTCTATTTTTAGTAGAGATGGGAGTCTCACTCTTGCTTAGACTCATTTCAAACTCCTGAGCTTAAACAATCCACCTGCCTCTGCATTGCAGAGTTCTGGGATTACAGGTGTACATCTTTTTTACTGGCCTTACATCTTTTTTTTTTTTTTTGAGACAGAGCCTCAAGCTGTCACCTTGGATAGAGTGCTGTGGCATCATAGCTCACAGCAACCTCCAATTCCTGGGCTCAAGCGAGTCTCCTGCCTCTGCCTCCCAAGTAGCTGGGACTACAGGCGTCCGCCACAATGCCGGCCATTTTTTTGGTTGCAGCCGTCATTGTTGTTTGGTGGGCCCGGGCTGGATTCGGACCACCAGCTCAGGTGTATGTGGCTGGCGCCTTAGCTGGTTGAGCCACAGGCGCCGAGTCACATCTTTTTTTTTTTGACACGTTATCTCTCTGTCACTTGAGGTAGAATGCAGTGTTATCATCATAGCTCACTGCTGCCTCAAATTCCTAGGCTCAAGTGATTCTCCTGCCTCAGCCTCCCAAGTAGTTGAGAATATAAGACTCACTATTCCTGGTTAATTTTTGTACTTTATGTCTTGCTATGTTGCTCAAGCTAGTCTTGAATACCTGGCCTTAAGCAATCCTCCTGACTCAGCCTCCCAGAGTGCTAGGATTAAAGGTGTGAGCCATTCCCTGGCCTATTTTCAGTTTCTATGTATTGATGTACACCTCTGCTTTTCAGTTGGTGTTGGCCTGAAATCAAGGCAGAATTTTCATGTCTTTGTTATTTGGAGACAGATACTTAAGCAGAAATAATTGGTAAAGTTGCTACATTTAATTTAGGAAACTCCAGCTAGATATGTTAAGAGATTTGTCTGAGTTTGAAAATATCAAATCTGGTTAGTAGCAGAACCATGCTTATAACCCACTCTCCATCTAGTTTTTCTGTCATTTGGTGTTTAAAGAGGTTTGTGAGATTGCTGCTGGGTCCACTAACAGAGTGAGGAGAAACTCCATGAGAAATGTTCTCATGTAACCTGGATCTCAGGTGAGCTCATACCCCTCCAGGGCGGAGGCTGTCTGTCACTGGAGCACCTGTTGGCAGAGCTTGGTTTGCATATCCACGAAGTGGACTTCCGATCCTTTTCCTTCAGGAGCACCAGCCAAGATTGTCAAGGTTCAGGGCTTCCATGCTTCTGCTCCTTTCCGTCATTTCATTTAGCATGCGTCGTACAAAATGGTGCTTCATAGTAACATCATTTTGGGTTGCTTTAGTATCTTCTTCCATGGTAATACTTAATCCTGTGACTGTCCACACCCTCCCTTCCCCCAGGATATTTAAACAACATGTATGGATGTTTCATGTGCCTACTTCAGGACCACTGATTGTGGTGGCAGCTGGTATCTCTGAAGTGGGCACATAAAGCATCTGAGGAAATTGTTTAAGCCTATGTGTCTGGAGCAGGGAAAAGTGTGGGCAGGGCTGGTAACAGACCCTGTGAACCATCCTGCTGACATTTACCTTCATCCCGAGAGTAAAGGGAAGGCTTTGGAAGTTTTTTCTTTTCTTTTCTTTTTGTTTGTATTAGATTTGCCTTTAAAATAGCATTTTTTTTTTTTTTGTAGAGACAGAGTCTCACTTTATCGCTCTTGGAAGAGTGCTGTGGCGTCACACAACTCACAGCAACCTCCAACTCCTGGGCTTAGGCGATTCTCTTACCTCAGCCTCCCAGTAGCTGGGACTACAGGCGGCCACCACAACGTTGGCCTGGCTATTTTTTTGTTTTGCAGTTTGGCCGAGGCCGGGTTTGAACCCACCACCTTCGGTATATGGGGCTGGCGCCCTACTCGCTGAACCACAGGCACCTCCTAAAAATAACATTCTTGAAAACTGGACTTTCTGTTTGTCCAGCAGTAGCAGGGCGGGGGACTTGTTAGGAGAGGATGGCTACCAGTTTCCATGGATTGATTGAGGTAAAAGGCTGAACATGGGAGGTAAGAAAATGGAGCTAGTGTGAAGAGACCACTTTGAAAAAGCTTATTGTCTAGAGAGAAAAAAATTACTTAATTCATTTTTAACTCCAGTTCTCCAGGAACCTCTGTTTCCCCCTTTCTCTTTTGTCACAGCCTGGCTCCCAGGGTTGTATGTTTCCGTTGGGTGTAGGTGAGTACTTCCTTTGGGATTCCTCCCCATGACCTGAAACCCTATTCAAACTCACCAGGTCAGATTCTACCTTGATTAGTGGTGCTCCCATACTTCGTTTATTACCCACTTTCCACCCCTCCAGCCATCCCTACAAAGTGCCTCAAACTTGTGACCCTCAGATACTTTCAAGCCTTATTGATTCAATTTGTTACTGTCTATTGGATTTATTTATTTATTTATTTTTCTTTTTTCCTTTCTCATTGTCATTGTCTCATCATCTTTTGACTGGGCTGTTGTTCACCATTTTATTTTGTTTTGTTTTGTTTTTTTGACACAGAGTCTTACTTTGTTGACCCTGGTAGAGTGCCATGGCATCACAGCTCATAGCAACCTCAAATTCTTGGGTTTAAGAGATTCTATTGCCTCAGCCTCTCGAGTAGCTGGGACTACAGGTGCTGCCACACACCCAGTTATTTTTAGAGACTGGGTCTTGCTCTTGCTCAGGCTGGTCTTGCACCTGTGAGCTCAGGCAGTCTACTTGCCTCAGCCTGCCAGACTGCTGTGATTACAAGCCTGAGCCACTGCACCCAGCCTTGCTGTTCACTATTTTAAAATGGGATTTGTTATGCCTACCTTGAAGGTTTGCTAGGAGCATTACTCTACAAAAAATGGATGTTCTAGGCTTCTGTTTCTCTTGCTAATCCATCTCATAGGCTTCAGTTTTTCACTTCTATCATGCTGCCAGAGTTGTCTTCTTTAACTCTACCACTTTTTGGATACTTTCAATTTTCCCCTGTTGCCTACAGGGTAGCCAGACCTCCTTAACGTGGCAGTCCAGGCCCACAAACTCGTCCTATCCTTTATGCGCCAGTCTTTTTTTTGTTTTTAAATTTAGATTTATGTGAGGATACAAACAACCAGGTCTCAGTATTTAAATTTGTTAGAGTCCCTCTTGTCGTTGAATCCTAAAGGTGTGCCATACACCCCTATGTTGTGCCCATGACGTGAGTATGCTCCAGTCTTTTATTCCTTCACAGTCTGGATGCTGACAAGCTTTCCTTACTTATTATGTCCCACTACTTTAGACTGCTAGATGTTATCTAAAAACTCTATTTTGACTTTCTTTTTGTGGTCTCTCAATTAGGGTGCCTTTTCCCCCATTCTTCCTTATTCTCTGATGGTTTAAAACAATGAGCCAAAGTTTATTACTGTATTTGGCAGAATTATTATGAGTATGGCAAGTATGTATATATCTCATAAGCTGTTTACAAGGGGTCGCATGAGGTCACTTCCACCATCCATCAGACATATTGTCAGGAAGCAACTTAAACTGTGAACTTGTATGTTTTAATTTGTGTAATGAAATGGGATTTAAATGGATGGTCATTGCTTTTGTCCTTGGTAGAGGCCTTGGCCTAAATTATAACCCAGAAAGCATCATTCTGTGAGAACTGGGTTAACTCACCCAGATAACCCCACTTTATTTTTTTTATTTTTTTATTTTTTTTGATAGAGACAGAGGCTCACTTTATCACCCTCGGTAGAGTACTGTGGCGTCACACCGCTCACAGCAACCTCCAACTCCTGGGCTTAGGCGATTCTCTTGCCTCAGCCTCCAGGGTAGCTGGGACTACAGGCGCCTGCCACAACGCCCAGCTATTTTTTTGTTTTGCAGTTCACCTGAGGCCAGGTTTGAACCCGCCACCTTCGGCATATGGGGCCGGCGCCCTACTCGCTGAGCCACAGGCGCCGCCCCCCACTTTATTTTTGTTTATTTTATTTACTTTTTTGAAACAGTCTGCCTATGTCTCCCTTGGTAGAGTGTTGTGGTGTCAGAGCTCACAGCAACCTCAAACTCTTGGGGTTAAGCAATTCTCTTGCCTCAGCCTCCCAAGTAGCTGGGACTATAGGTGCCCACCACAACACCTGACTATTTTGTTGTTGCAGTTGTCATTGTTTAGCTGGCTTGGGCTGGGTTTGAACCTGCCTGCCTCCAGGTATGTGGGTGGAGCCCTAGAGCTGCTCCCCCTTTATTTTTGAGACAGAGTTTACTTCTGTTACCCTGACTAGAGTGCCATGGCATCATCGTAGCTCATTGCACCCTCAAACTCTTCGACTCAAGCAATCCTCCTGGGTAGCTGGGACTATGTGACACATGCCACTGCGCCTGGCTAATTTTTTCTACTTATTGTAACAATAGGGTCTTGTTCTTGCTTAGGTTGGTCTCAAACCCCTGACCTCTAGTGATTTTCCCACCTTGGCTTCCCAGAGTGCTAGGATTACAGGCATGATCTTCGATTACTTTTAAGTTCTTATAGAACTTGAAGAATTTAGATGTGTGGCCAATTAACATCAGAATTAGGGAAAAAACAACTGGCCTTGGTGAGTGCCAGGTACTTTATGTACCTTATGTCAGTTAGTCTTAAGAAACGTCCACAGGTAGACAGGTATTTTTTTTTTTTTAATTGCCTACATTGCTGGAGTGAGGTAGGCAGGTATTGTACAGATGACAAGATTGAAGCCTAGAGGAGTAAGTTACTTGCCCAGGATGTAAAGCTTGTTAGACTCCCCTAGCTCTCAGGCCGTCCTACACGAGTGGCTGCGTGACAGTGGCTCTGTAGCTTCTGTCAGTTGTGGTTTCTTTTTTTCACACCTATTATTCTCTAGAGTACAGCCTATTTGCTCTAGACAGTTTGAAAAAAAAACAGTTCTGCTTCCGTGTATGTGTTTAACCTCAGGTTTGTGTTCTTTCCCTTTCTCTCCTGGACTGTATTTCTATTTAAGCGCCATGGTAGCACCCCCCGCTCCTCCCCAAAATTGGGTTTCTATTACTGTGCTTACTTTCTTAGGGTTATAACGTGTGTTATGTGTGTGCATTGTATTTAATTAACTGGAAAGCAAATGTTTGTTTAACAGAATAGGAAAGAAATGAAGGTCATGGATAGATACATTCATATTTGTAATACATTTATTTATCACTTGTGTGTATCTGGAGTCCTGCATAGTTCAGAATCAAGAGTTTTGCTATCTGTTATTTTTTGAGACAGTCTCACTTTGTTGCCCTGGGTAGAGAGGCATGTCATCATAGCTCACAGCAACTTCAAACTCTTTGGCTGAAAAGATCCTCTTGCCTCAGCCTGCTGAGTAGCTGGGACTACCTGCCATAGCACTGGCTATTTTATTTTAGAGATGGGGGTCTCACTCTTGCTCAGGCTGGTCTTAAACTCCTGAGCTCAGGCCATCCTCCTGCCTCAGTCTCCCAGAGTGCTGGGATTATAGGTGTGAGCCACCGTGCCCGGCTATTTCTCTACCTTGAGTTAAGCAGTGGTGGTGGCGTGACAGCAGCAGCCACAGACATTGAGCTGTGGTCATGTGCATATGTTTCTGTGTTACTCTGTTTCAAAGTCTATTACTTGTATTAACTTTTAAAATTCTCTCAATAACCTAGGAGATAAGCAACCGTTATCTCCATTTTATAGAGGAGGAAACTGAGGCCCACAGAGGGTAGAAAACTTGTCCATGGGCATATAGATAGGTAGGATACTTACTGCACTGACTTGGCAGCTCTGACTCTGATTTAATTTGGATTTATATTATTAAGCAGTTAAATACACAAGTGAAATGTTTCTCACTTAATGTGTCCTCTCCTTTCCTGGGGCTTAGGCTTATTGCATTATGTAGGAGCATTGGTAACAGACTACCATCAGTGTAAAATGACTGGGGCTAGTGGGGTTATATGTAAGTCACTTGAATTGCCAAAATATCCTCAAGGAACTAAAGCAGTCCTTAATGTGTGTTGTTAACAATATTTTTATTGTTTAATGCAGCTATGAAAATGTTGTAGATTCATGATAGTGCTTTAATTTATTCTACAGAATGTCATTGGAATTGCAAATTCCAATTGTTTAAATCCTGGCTGGGGACATATATTGTTTTGGATTATGGCAGATAGGGGATTTTTGAAGGGCTTGGCAGTTATGCTAACAGGTAAAGCAAACGTCTTTCGTCTTTCGTACTTAACAAGCAATGATACTATATTGTAACACTGTGTTTTATAGGAAGAAAATTTCGGCTAACAGAGACATAATATTTTTATAAGTTTGGGGAAATTTTTATTGGCTACAAAATAATTACTGTACTATATAATACATTTTAATGCTTTTATACTTACTATTTTTTCCCTTTCTTTTTTTAGTTCTTTACTAAAGGCCATGGATGAAAATGAAACCAACCAGTCCCTGGTGACTAGCAACCAATATCCTAAGGAAGAAGCAGTAAGAAAACGCCAAAATTCAGCCCGGAATTCTGTAGGAAGTGATTCTTCTAGGTTTTCTAGGAAAAGCTTCAAATTGGATTATAGACTAGAGGAAGATGTAACCAAATCAAAGAAAGGAAAAGATGGGAGATTTGTTAATCCTTGGCCAACATGGAAAAATCCCACCATTCCAAATGTTCTTAAATGGCTAGTAATGGAGAAAGATCACAGCAGCATTCCACATTCTAAAGAGGTAGGTAGTGCTTGGTTTTTTGGTGTACTTTGTATTTTTTATGAGACAGAGTTTCACTTTGTCATCCTTGGTAGACATAGCCGTGGTGTCACAGCTCACAGTAACCTCAAACTCCTGGGCTCAAGCAGTCCTGCGTCAAGTCTTCTCAGTAGCTGGGAATATAGGAGCATGCCACCACACCTGGCTAATTAAAAAAAAAAAATGTTTTATGGAGGCCAGGTGTAGTGGCTCACACCTATAATCCTAGCACATTGAGAGGCTGAGGCAGGAGGACTGCCTCAGGTCAGGAGTTTGAGACCAGCCTGAATAAGAGCAAGACCATGTCTCTACAAAAAATAGAAAAGTTGGGCCTGGTGGCACATACCTGTAGTTCTAGCTGCATGGGAGAATGAAGTGGGAGGATTTTTTGAGCCCAGGAGTTTGAGGTTGCAGTGAGCTGTGGTATGCCCCTGCATTCTAGCTGGGATAACAGAGCAAGACCTCATGCCTTAAAATAAAAAAAAAAAATTGTTTTTCTGCTCTCAAATGATGCCACTGCCTTAGCCTCCTGAAGTGTTAAGATTACAAATGTGGGCTCGGAGCCTGTGGCTCAGCGGGCTAAGGCACCAGCCACGTACACCTAAGTTGGCGGGGTCGAATCTAGCCCGGGCCTGCCAAACAACAATGACGGCTGCAACCACAACAAAAATGGCCGGGCGTTGTGGCGGGCGCCTGCAGTCCCAGCTACTTGGGAGGCAGAGGCAGGAAACTCGCTTGAGCCCAGGAATTGGAGGTTGCTGTGAGCTGTAATGCCACAGCGCTCTACCTAGGGCGACAGCTTGAGGCTCTGTCTCACAAAAAAAAAAAAAAAAAAAAAGATTACAAATGTGAACCACTGTGCCTAGCCAGTTGAGCCCTTTTATATGATAAGAGATAGGATTAGGTTCTGGGGAGATAAAGTGAATAGATGTAACTCATGCCCTAAAGTTAATTGTTCATCAGTAAAGTATATACAGAGGGTGGCAAAAAATGTTCACAGTTTAAGAAAAATCTCTTAAAATATGTATACATTATTTGAGTTTTTTTGGCATTCTTTGGTATGTGAATAACAAACTTAAACTACAGATAAGAACAGAGTGCCTAGGAAAGGAAGAGCTGGATCTGACAGAGTGGGAGATGGCTTCATGGAGGAGGTGATATTTGAGCTGGGCCCTTGAAAGCTAAGAAGTATTTTGACAGTGGTTGTCCAGGTAGATGATGTTATACACAGGGTCACACAGATGAGAAAGCATATGATGTGTTCTAGAAAGTAGAAACCTGATATATATTTGGAACTTGGATTATGAAGTTCAACGCATGGCCTAGTGTGTTTGGCTTTCAGTCCTTGGATAAGGCTGTAGAAGGTATATACGGAATCTTCAGATGATCTCTCCAGACTTGAAAATTGACAATAGGTTCCTAGCCTTTAAATGTTAGTTTTACTTAAATAAAACTAATTAACATTTGGCATAAAGTATTAGATGAGTGAGAGTGATTCCCAATTGCAGTAGTACCTTTTCTTTCTTTCTTAGTTTCTTACCCTCATCCCCATCCCAAATCTTAGGTTTCTGTTACATACCAGCCCTGTCCTGCCATTTCTTGTGGGAAGCTGTGAGGTAAGGAACCTGATGTCAAGAGTTGGGGGCATCCCTGAAGGCTTGGTATACTGTGGGAAGAGGCAGGAAAGTGTGGTGGTGAGTGTAGGTAAAAGTGTTGGAGGGTAGTATTGGTATTAGATCTTCTTGGTAAATATGCCCATTTATCTTTGATATCACTTTGATGATAGGAATGTTCACAGTATTAATCCTATGGGCCAGAATTGATTAATGTGAATTGTTTTAGCATTATTTTATTTTGTTTTTGTTTATTTATTTATTTATTTATTTATTTTTTGGCCAGGGCTGGGTTTGAACCCACCACCTCTGGCATATGGGGCTGGTGCCCTACTCCTTGAACCACATGCACCACCCATTATTTATTTATTTTTTATTTTTATTTTTTGAGACAGAGCCTCAAGCTGTCACCCTGGATAGAGCGTGGTGGCATCACAGCTCACAGCAACCTCCAGCTCCTGGGCTCAAGTGAGTCTCCTGCCTCTGCCTCCCAAGTAGCTGGGACTACAGGCACTCGCCACAACACCTGGCCATTTTTTGGTTGCAGCTGTCATTGTTGTTTGGGGGGCCCAGCTGGATTTGAACTGGCCAGCTCAGGTGTACGTGGCTGGCGCCTTAGCCCGTTGAGCCATGGGCACTGAGCCTATTTATTTATTTTTGCGACAGAGTCTTACTATGTTGCCCTCAGTAGAGTACCGTGGTGTCACAGCTCATAGCAACCTTAAACTGGTGGGCTTAAGTGATTCTTTTGCCCCAGCCTGCCAAGTAGCTGGGACTACAGGTACCCAACACAATGCCCGGCTATTATCTTTTTTCTTTTTTGTTTAGCAGGCCTGGGCCGGGTTTGAAACCACTAGCCCTGGTGCATGTGGCTGACACCCTAACCACGGGCACTGCCCAATGCCTGGCTATTTTTAGAGATGAGGTCTCACTCTTGCTTAGGCTGGTTTAGAACCTGTAAGCTGAGGCAATCCACCTGCCTCGGCCTCCCAAGTGCTGGGATTACAGGTGTGAGCCACCACGCCTGCCCAACATTGAGAGCCAGATGAAAAACTGAAGTTCATTTATTTATTACACTTATTCATTCAACCATTTTTATTGAGCACATGCTGAACTAGGCACTATGAATGATTCCAAGTTGCTTAAGACATGGGATAAATTCTATGTGCATGTAACCAGAATATCCAGAGGAGATGTGTAAATAGTCATAGAGGGGAGAGCCAGGAGTGAGTGCTTCCAGCTCTGGAGACTCCGAGACAGCCTTGTGAAGGCCGTGTGATTTGATTTTGGTCTCAGAGGAAGGAGAGGAGGAAGACAGTTTACTGATCCTGAGAAGTGGGATCAGTACTGTACAGGGTTCTCAAGCTCAGTCCAGGGCTGGGAAGTGTTCACTTGCAGATGGGACAGAGGGGTGTCCCACATGTAGAGCAGTGTTGTAAAACACAGCTGAGAGGCGAATTGGGGCAGTCTGTGGAGAGCCTATTGTTGGGCTATGGAGGTGAGACAGGCCTTGTCAGGCAGTGGAGAGTGATGAGGATTTTGCAGCTGGGGAGAGAGTTATACCTTAACAGACTGTTATTTATTTATTTATTTATTTGGAGACAGAGCCTCAAGCTGTCAACCTCTAATTCCTGGGCTCAAGGGAGTCTCCTGCCTCTGCCTCCCAAGTAGCTGGGAGTACAGGCGCCCACCACAACGCCCGGCCATTTTTTGGTGTCACTGTTGTTTGGCGGTCCCGGGCTGGATTTGAACCCGCTAGCTCAGGTGTACATGGCTGGCGCCTTAGCCTGTTAACAGACTATTTTTTGAGGTGGCTTTTATATATGGATTGAGTTGACAGGCAGACAGTTGAAAAATCAAAGCAGCTTTCCAGTGTCTGGATGTTACATAGGATCTTAACTAGGTTAGTGGCTATGTGGAAATGCGAGAGGTCCACAAGCTTGGTGCCTGAGTGGTTGTCAGGCTGGAGTTTGCTTTCTTTTTTTTTTTTTTTCTTTGTAGAGACAGATTTGTTACCCTCGGTAGAGTGCTGTGGCGTCACACAGCTCACAGCAACCTCCAACTCCCAGGCTTAGGTGATTCTCTTGCCTCAGCCTCCCGAGTAGCTGGGACCACAGACACCCTCCACAAGGCCTGGCTATTTTTTTTCTTTTTTGCTGCAATTTGTCCAGGGCTGGGTTTGAACCCGCCACCCTCGTTATGTGGGGTTGGCTCCCTATCCACTGAGCCACAGGTGCCGCCCAAGGAGTTTGCGTTCTTCTTTCGGAATGCTTGTGGAACACATGTTGTGTGCTCAGGTACCCCTGATGCAGTCCTCAGAGCAGTGAAGTGTGGGCATAATTGACACGCTCATTTTCCAGATGAGGAAACTAAGGCTCACAGTGGCTAAGAGAAATCTTTGTTGTCTTCCATCTGTACTTCTTCTCTTCCCGTGTAGGCCTTCTTCCCACTCAGACACTCAGTTTTCCTTTAGCAGCGTCTCCCCCATTTGCCCTCTCTGGTCTCTGCCTGCTGCTACTGCCTTAGTTTAGGTGCTCATCTCTTTATGGCCTGGCAACTGTTGTGACCCCCTCTAGCCATCATTTGGGGTCTAGAATTACAGAGGAGCCTCTGTAAGTTGACTACCCATGGGTCTGTAACAAACTGGCTAACGTACAGAGGTTGTCAACAGGAGGAACTAGGCCTACTGTACTGACAGGTGCATGTGGAGCATGCCCGGTCTATGAAAATTAGGTCAGCTTAAGGAAGTGGTCACTGTAGGGAGGTGGTCGGCTATGGAGATTCTACTGTATTTTATCTAGACATAAATTGGATTATGTCTATGTGTATGTGCCAAAAAGATGCTTCATCATTGTCCCTGGGTGGAGTATGGCACTCAAAGCTCTTCCTGTCTTCTGCTCCTTTATAGATTTGGTTTGTCCCCTTCCCCTAAATACCATATTCCCGTTTGGCTCTGTTCCTCCCTGAGTCCTTTCTCTGCCTGAAGTGCCCTTCTTCCTTTCTCATCAGTGTGGATTTCTCACCATTCTTCAGGAACTCTCACAGGTCACTAGCTTTTAATTCTTTATTGGGCTTGAGCATGTCTTATATTTTATGTAATTACTTATCCAATACCACAGCCTTTTCAAAGTTGATTTCTGGCAACTTATAAGAATACACGTACCAGTAAAAAGAACAAATGGATGAGCATATAAGAGTGAGTGGGCTATTAGGGTAGAGAAATAAAACCAAGAATAAAATTAGTGCAGAAATACTTTACATCACCCCTGCATGTTGCTGGAAGTGGACTCAGCTTTTACTTTGAAATTCCTAGTCATGGCCAAGAGAGATGCAAGATGAAATATTAAGAGTTTCCACAGTAGGGTGGCGGCGCCTGTAGATCAGTGAGTAGGGCGCTGACCCTATATACTGAGGGTGGTGGGTTCGAACCTGGCCGTGGCAACAACAAAAGAAATACCCAGGTGTTGTGGCAGGCGCCTGTAGTCCCAGCTACTCGGGAGGCTAAGGCAAGAGAATCACCTAAACCCAAGAGCTGGAGGTTGCTGTGAGCTGTGACACCACAACACTCTACCGAGGGCGACCAAGTGAAATTCTGTTTCTCAAAAAAAAAAAGAATTTGCCCAGTGCCAGTCAAAGCCGGTTGCTCAGAAGAAGAGCTTTTGTTGTTATTGAGAATTGAGAGAATAGTTTCTGGGGTTAAGTGGGAAGGTGAAATGGTACTAAGTCTTCAGTCTGAATGCATGGGTTGTAGGTTTCGTGGTCCAGCTTACCGTGAGACCTCAGTGCAGCTGTAGAATGACACCCGAGCACAGTTTCCTCAAAGCAGTTTTATAAAGCCAAGTCTGTGATCCTAAAGCATAGTTTTTTGTTGGCCTAACTTAATCCGAGTGTAAAATGTAGAATAATCAAGGAATAATACTTATCGCCCTTTGTTATGGTTGTTTTACATCTGTTTCCCACCCTCTCCCCAAATATTTAGCTTCTCATCAGCAGGGATCACATTTCACTTTGGTTTGATCAGTGGTAGAAAACAGGAAGATTAAGGAATGAGCAGGACCGTTTATGACTTTGACTGTGATTTGCTCCACTTTGAATCATAGGTATTCAAGGTCAGAGTCACATCTGAGCTCCGAGAGCTACAAATAAATGGTCATAAGCTTTCTTTACTGTTTCCAAAGACTGACCTGCTTTTGAGGCAGTTTTCAGCAGCAGACAATACCAGCTGAATGAAATGGTGATGTACAAGTGACTGCATCTGGGTCAGTCTACTTCTGCCACTACTGAAGACAGCCTCTAAAAATTTTAATAAATTTGGCAGTACTCAGAGTTGTTTTAAATTTACTTTTGTTTTTCTCATTTGGGATGAAAAAAATTAAGTTACCATGATTTTTAAGATACATTCAAAACAGCTAAATGTGCACTTCAAGGACAAAAGTAAAAATAGCTAGTTTATTGAATGACTTCAGTTCTCCCAAAATAGCCCTTCTTGCTATAATGTCGGTCAAAATACAGTCTGTGATGATATAATACCTTTTTTCCTAACTGCTGTTTTTTTCTCTGTTTGTACATATAGGAACTTGACAAAGAACTCCCAGTGCTAAAGCCATATTTCGTGTCTGATCCTGAAGAAGCTGGAGTGCGGGAAGCTGGCTTAAGAGTCACGTGGCTGGGACATGCAACGGTGATAGTGGAAATGGATGAACTCATATTTCTAACAGATCCCATCTTTAGCGCTCGTGCTTCACCGTTCCAGTATATGGGTCCAAAGCGATTTCGGCATCCCCCATGCACAATAAGTGAACTCCCCCGGATAGATGCGGTCCTTATCAGTCACAACCACTATGACCATCTGGACTATGGTTCTGTCATTGCTTTGAATGAGCGGTTTGGTAACGAGTTGAGATGGTTTGTGCCTTTGGGGCTCCTCGACTGGATGCAAAAGTGTGGCTGTGAGAATGTGATTGAGCTGGACTGGTGGGAGGAGAATTGTGTCCCTGGACATGATAAGGTCACCTTTGTCTTTACACCTTCCCAGCACTGGTGTAAAAGGACTCTAATGGATGACAACAGGGTTCTGTGGGGCAGCTGGTCTGTCTTGGGGCCTTGGAATCGATTTTTTTTTGCAGGAGATACTGGATATTGCACTGCATTTGAAGAGATAGGAAAAAGATTTGGACCTTTTGACCTTGCAGCTATTCCTATTGGAGCTTATGAACCAAGGTATGTAGACTTCCTAAGAAACATTCTTCCTGTTAACATTCCTGTTTACTTGTGTGATAAGTTAATTTGTAAATAAAGTAGTTAAAATTTTGTGATACTGTGTAATTTGTGATTTTGATGGTAGAATTCATTATATGTTGATTGGGAGTTGGTGGGTCAGCTTCAGTTATTTTTTAAAAAAATGTTATAACATTTAATAAATTTTTTTTTTTTTTTTTGACAAAGTCTCACTTTGTCACCCTCAGTAGCGTGCTGTGGCATTATAGCTCATAGCAACCTCAAACTCTTGGGGTCAAAAGACTCTCTTGCCTCAGCCTCTCAAGTAGCTGGGACTGCAGGCACCTGCTACAATGCCTGGCTAGTTTTTCTATTTTTAGTAGAGATGGGGTCTAAGTCTTGCTTAGGCTAGTCTTGAACTACTGAGCTCAAGCAATCCACCTGCCTCAGCCTCCCAGAGCACTGAGATTATGGGCATGAGCTACTGTGTCCTACTTGTAACCAAGTTTAATGCAAGTCAATTAGGATTTTAAGGTTTTATTTTAATTGTTACATTGGAGTAAAGATTTTAAATTTATTTCAGATTGACATGGGAATAGAAAGGAATACATCGATCCCTTTGATTTGGAGTACAGTTAAAAAAAAAACAATAGGAACACCAAAAAATATTTCATCTTACCCTGAATTCCAAGTGTCTCCTGACACAGCGAAACAGTGCTTCTCTAATCTGCTTTTGAGGAGAACACAGTGGCTTTGTTTAGGCTCCCATAGGACCCAGCAGCTCCTAGCAGTAAATAACAACCCTCTCCCTGTTGCAGATAAACTTCTTTGTTGTATGTTCTGTATAGTGCAAAAGCCCCTGTACTGAATCACCTTGTGTTAGTTGCTGATGGGAGACCAGGGTATAAATAAAGACAATGTTGCATATTTTCCTCTAAATGGATGGTTTGGAAGGCAGAGGATTTGCTTGTAGACAGTATACTTTTTCCTTTGTATCAGATTATATTCTGAAAGCGTTGATTATGTCACTCTTTCCTTTTTTGGGAGAATTCTATGAACTAGGTGCTGTACTTGATGCTTCCATAAACTGTCTTGTTTAATCCTCACAACACCCTTGCAAGATGGGACCACAGTTACATTTCACAGACATGGAAAAGGAAGCTAAGAACGTGAAGGGACTTTCCAAAGGCATTTCAGGTTAAGGAAGGGCTGAGATTCACACCACACCTCTGCCTCCTGAGCCCTGGTTCTCAAAGGATTAGGCGCCTTTCCATAATTATCTCCAATCATTCACCGAATAGTCTTCTCTTCTTGCCAAACCAAACACCTCATTGTTCAGTTTTATGATGTTTATAATAAAATTCCTTGAATAGTAATTGGATTTTTTTGCTCCTCATATTTAAATTTTATATATTAAAATTTGTTTACTTTTTGCCTTCGTTTAAAAAAATTCCTATCATCAGGTCATGCAGGTTCTTTTGCAGTTGAAGTTTTGGTTTTCAGTTGTTCACCCATTATTCAGTTTCTTTTCTTTTTTTGAGACAGAGCCTCAAGCTGTCACCCTGGATAGAGTGCTGTGGCATCACAGCTCACAGCAACCTCCAATTCCTGGGCTCAAGCGAGTCTCCTGCCTCCGCCTCCCAAGTAGCTGGGACTACAGGCGCCTGCCACA
>CAUYON010009622.1:0-18214 GCA_963573935.1 Arctocebus calabarensis | reverse complement strand
ACAGCTGCAACCAAAAAATGGCTGGGTGTTGTGGCAGGCGCTTGTAGTCCCAGCTACTTGGGAGGTGGAGGCAAGAGACTCGCTTGAGCCCAGGAATTGGAGGTTGCTGTGAGCTGTGATGCCATAGCACTCTATCCAGGGTGACAGCTTGAGGCTCTGTCTCAAAAAAAAAAAAAAAAATTTCTGTTTGTATATGAAGTAAGCACGTTGTGCCCCATGATTGCACCAATGTACACAATTATGATTTAATAAAATTATTTAAAAAAAAAGAAAGAAATGCACCACTTATGCCTATTCTCTTCAGTGTTCTTTTTTTTTTTTTTGAGGCAGAGTGCCATGTCATCACAGCTCACAGCAACCTCCAGCTCTTGGGCTTAGCTGATTCTCTCACCTCAGCCTCCTGAGTAGCCGGGATTACAGGCGCCCGCCACAATGCCTGGCTACTTTTTTGTTGCAGTTTGGCCAGGACCGAATTTGAACCCACCACTCTCAGTATATGGGCCCAGCGCCCTACCCACTGAGCCACAGGCACTTCACCCAGTGTTCTAATTAGAAAAGGATACTGGATTTTATCAAATGCTTTTTCTGCATCTATTGAGAGGATCCCATGGTCTTTGTTTTTGCTTCTGTTAATATGGTGGATAATGTTTATGGACTTGTGAATATTAAACCAGCCTTGCATCCCTGGGATAAAACTTACTTGATGATATATGGCTTTTTTGATAAGCTGTAATCTATTGGCTAGGATTTTTTTGGGAATTTTTGCTTCTATATTCATTGGTGAAATTGACCTGAAATTCTCCTTTGTAGTTGGGTCTTTTCCTGGTTTTGGTATCAGGGTGATGTTTGCTTCATAGAACGTGTTGGGGAAGATTCCTTCCTTCTCAGTTTTTGGAAATAATTTCTGCAGTACGGGAATAAGCTCTTCCTTGAAGGTTTGATAGAATTCTGGTGTGAAGCCATCTGGACCAGGGCATGTATTTGTTGGAAATTTATTGTTTCGGCTTGGTGCCTGTGTCTCAACAGGCTAAGGCACCAGCCACGTACAACTGAGCTGGCGGGTTCGAATCCAGCCCAGGCCCGCCAAACAACAATGATGGCTGCAGCCAAAAAATGGCTGGGCGTTGTGGCGGGCGCCTGTAATCCCAGCTACTTGGGAGGCAGAGGCATGAGACTCGCTTGAGCCCAGGAATTGGAGGTTGCTGTGAGCTGCGATGCCACAGCACTCTCTCCAGGGTGACAGCTTGAGGCTCTGTCTCAAAAAAAAAAGAAATTTATTGTTTCTTTGATCTCAGTGTTTGAAATTGGTCTGTTCAGGAGCTCTGTTTCTTCCTGGCTAAGTCTAGGGAGAGGGTGTGATTTCAAATATTGATCCATTTCCTTCACATTGTCAAATTTCTGGGCATAGAGTTTCTGGTAGTTTTCAGAGATGATCTCTTGTATCTCTGTGGCATCAGTTATTTCCCCTTTATCATTTCTGATTGAGGTTACTAGAGATTTTACTTTTCTATTTCTAGTTAGTCTGACCAAAGGTTTATCTATTTTATTTATTTAAAAAAAAAAAAAACCACTCCTTGTTTCATTAACTTTCTGAATGATTCTTTTGTTTTCAATTTCATTGATCTCTGATTTTGGATATTTCTTTTCTTCTGCTGGGTTTAGGCTTAGATTGTTCTTTTTCCAATTCCATAAGATGGCTTGTGAGTTTGATGCACTCTCTTTCTGTTTTTCGAATGTAGGCATCTAAAGCGATAAATTTTCCTCTCAGAACTGCTTTTGCCTGTATCCCACAGGTTTTGATAGTTTGTGTCTTCATTGTTGTTATGCTCAAGGAAGTTAATGATTTCCTCTTTATTTCTTCCTGCACCCAACTGTCATTCAATAGAAGGTTGCTTAATTTCCATGCTTTTGTGTGGTGTTGAACGTTTTTGTTGGAGTCGAGTTCCACCTTTAGTGCCTTGTGGTCTGAGAAGATACAAGGTAAATTTTCAATTCTTTTGATTCTGTTGAAGTTTGTTTTGTGTCCTAGGATGTGATCAATTTTGGAGAATGTTCCATGGGGCAATGAGAAGAATGTATATTCTTTATCTTTGGGATGGAGTGTTCTATATGCGTCTATCAAGCACAGTTGTTCTAGGATCTCATTTAAGTCCCTTATATCCTTGTTTAATTTCTGTTTAGAGGATCTGTTCAGCTGTGTAAGAAGAGTGTTAAAGTCCTCTCTTATTATGGTGTTATAGGATATCATATTGCTCAGGAAATATTGCTGAGTAAGGTCTATTTCAAGAATCTGGGAGCATTTAAGTTGGCTGCATAAATAATTAGAATTGAGGCTTGGCACCTGTGGCTCAAGCGGCTAAGGCACCAGCCACATACACCTCAGCTGGTGGGTTCAAATCCAGCCTGGGCCCGCCAAACAACAATGATGGCTGCAACCAAAAAATAGCCGGATGTTGTGGCAGGTGCCTGTGGTCCCAGATACTTGGGAGGCAGAGGCAGGAGAATCGCTTGAGCCCAGGAGTTTGAGGTTGCTGTGAGCTGTGATGTCATTGTACTCTATACAGGGTAACAGTGGTACTCTACGCAGGGTAACAGCTTGAGGCGCTGTCTCAAAAAAAAAAAAATTAGAATTGAAACTCCTTCTTGTTGTATTTTTCCCTTGTCTTTTTTGACTTTAGTTGCTTTAAATCCACATGTATCTGAAAATAAGATCATAACTCCTCTTTTCTTCTGAATTCCATTTGCCTGAAAAATTGTCTTCCAACACTTAACTAGGAGTTTTAATTTGTCTTTTGAAGCTAGGTGTGTTTCCTGCAGACAACAAATGGATGGCTTGTGTTTTGTTGTTGTTGTTGTTGTTGTTGTTGTTTGTGGAGACAGAGTCTCACTCTATCGCACTCAGTGGAGTGCTATGGAGTCACAGCTCACAGCAACCTCCAGCTCTTGAACTTAAGCAATTCTCTTGCCTCAGCCTCCCAAGTAGCTGGGACTACAGGTGCCCGCCACAGCGCCCAGCTAATTTTTGATGCAGTTCAGCCAGGGCCGGGTATGAACCCGCAGCCCTCGGTATATGGAGTCGGCACCCTACTCGCTGAGCCACAGGCGCCACCCCTTGTGTTTTTTGTTTGTTTGTTTGTTTGTTTTGAGACAGAGCCTCAAGCTTTCACCCTGGATAGAGTACTGTGGCATCACAGCTCACAGCAACCTCCAATTCCTGGGCTCAAGCAAGTCTCCTGCCTCTGCCTCCCAAGTAACAGGCACCCACCACAATGCCTGGCCATTTTTTGGTTGCAGCCGTCATTGTTTGGCGGGCCCAGACTGGATTCGAACTCGCAAGCTCAGGTGTACATGGCTGGCGCCTTAGCCCATTGAGCCACAGATGCCGAACCTGGCTTGTGTTTTTTAATATAATCAGCCAATCTATGCCTCTTCAGTGGGGAATTCAAGCCATTAACATTTTGAGATAATTGATAAGTCTGGTAGTGTTCTATTCCTCTTATTTTGTGAGAGTCCATTGCTTAGTTTTATCTTTTGCATCATTGTGGAAGGTAGGTTCTATCCTTTAATTTCTGAGTTCTTACTTTGCTATTGATCCATTATGATGGTCAGTGGGTAGAACAGGTTGAAGTATTTCCTGTAGACCTGGTCTTCTTGTAGTGAATTTCCTCAATGTTTGTATATCAGTAAATGATTGATTTCTCTGTCAATTTTAAAGCTTAGCTTAGCAGGATGTAGAATTATGGGCTGGAGATTGTTCTGTTTAAGTAGATTAAAGGTAGATGACCATTGTCTTCTTGCTTGGAAAGTTTCATTAAAGAAGTCTGCAGTCACCCTGATCGATTTGCCCCTGTAGGTCAACTGGCGCTTACTCCTAGCAGCTTGAAGAATCTTTTCTTTTGTCTTGACTTTGGACAGGTTCATCACAATGTGTCTTGGAAAAGCTCTGTTAGAGTTGAGGCGACCTGGGGTTCAATATCCCTCTAAAAGGAGTGTGTCAGGCCCTTTGGTGATATTTGGGAAATTTTCATTTATAATATTCTCTAGTGGCTTCCATTCCCCTGGGGCATTCTTCTTCCCCTTCTGGGATACCTATAACTTGTATGTTTGAACGCTTCATAAAGTCCCATAAATCTGTCAGTGAATGTTCTGCTTTCTCTCTCTTCTTTTCTGCTCCTTTAACTATCTGTGTTATCTGAAGAGCTTTGTCTTCTACCTCTGAGATTCTTTCTTCTGCATGGTCTAATCTGTTGTTGATACTTTCTGTTGCATCTTTAAGTTCCCTAATTGGCTGCTTCAGTTCCTTCAGCTCTGCTATATCCTTTCTATATTCTTCATATTATTCATCTCTTATTTGATTCTGTTTTTGCATTTCCTTTTAGTTATTTTCCACTTTATCAGCAGTTTCCTTCATTGGTTATATCATTTCCTTTATTGTTTTCATCATCTGTATTCTAATTCCCTTTCTGTCATTTCTAACATTTATTTATAGGTGGAATCCTCTGCAGTAGCTACCTCATGGTCCCTTGGGAGGTTGCTCTGGACCATTTTTTCATGTTGCCAAGATTTTTCTGCTGATTCTTCCTCATGAGTGTTTCCTGAAAAAAAAATTTTTTTTTTGCAATTTTTGGCCGGGGCTGGGTTTGAACCCACCACCTCTGGTATATGGGGCCAGCACCTCTCTCCTTTGAGCCACAGGTACCACCCATTTTTTGTTTGTTGTTTATGTTCTTGTTGTTGTTGTTTGGGGGGGGAGTGTTTTCTTTTATCTGTTTCCTTGCCCTAATTTTCCTTTCAGTTCCTCTTGCTCTTTAAGTTACTGTGCCTCTGGACTAGGGTTTCAACGAATCCCTTTGATACAGGACCAGAAAGATGAGAAGAACCTGCCAGCAGGATTAGACTGAACAAACACACGCAACCACTTGCCAGTTCTCCACTGCTTTTGTCCTCCTCATGGGGTCCAGAAGACCCTCGCTGACTCCCTGTGTCCCCAAAGGGATAGTTCTGGGCAGATCCCACAAGGCAGAGATGTCTGGAGTCTTCTCTCCCCAGTCTCACTGTGCCCAGTTGCAAGGAAGCTGTTACTCAGCCACCATCTTGCTCCTCCCCCATCCTTACTCTGTTTCTAAGACTGACTTTTCCTGGTTCTCCTCCACCTACTAGCCATGACTCTCCCAATTTCTTTCTTTCTTCCTTCCCCCCCAACTTTTTTTTCTTTTTTGAGACAGAGTCTCACTCTGTCATCCAGGATAGTGCTCTGGAGTCATCATGCTCACAGCAACCTCAAACTCCTGAGCTCAAGTAATCCTCTTGCCTCAGCTTCCCAAGTAGCTGGGACTATAGGCACCTGCCACAACACTCAGCTAGTGTTTCTATTTTTAGTAGAGACTGAGATCCCACTCTTGCTCAGGATGGTCTTGAACCCTTAAGCTCAATCAATCCACCGGCCTTGGCCTCCCAGAGTGCTGGGATTACAGTTGTGAGCCACAACAGCCCAGTCTCCAATTTATTTTGTTAACTCTTCCTTGGCTGCCAGTCTCTGGACATTAGTGTGCTTGAGGGTTCATTATCCTTCAATCCTCAAACCTCTTCACTATACTCACTCGCTGAGTGATGTCATCCACTGTCAAAGCTAACTTTATGTCCAGCCTCCTCATATCCACCTGCTCCTCCATATCTGCATGTCCATAATTCATAGGCAACTCAGATAGAACAAATGTAAAAGGAAAAATTCTTTTTTTTTTTGAGACAGAGCCTTAAGCTGTGACCCTGGAGAGAGTGCCATGGCATCGCAGCTCACAGCTACCTCCAACTCCTGGGCTCAAGCAAGGCTCCTGCCTCTGCCTCCCAAGTAGCTGGGACTACAGGCGCCCACCACAATGCCCAGCCATTTTTTGGTTGCAGCCATCATTGTTGTTTGGCTGGCCCAGGCTGGATTCGAACCCGCCAGCTCAAGTGTACGTGGCTGGTGCCTTAGCCTGTTGAGCTGCAGGCGCCGAAGCAGGAAAAATTCTTGATTACCCCCTGAAAATTTGTTCATTCTCTAGTCTGCCCCACATCACAAAAGGACAACACCATTCTTCCAGGTTTTTAGGCCAAAAACCTCCTCTCTTTTCTCACATCCTACATCCAATCCTCAGCAAGTCTTGTTGCGTCTATCTTTAAATCAATCTAAATGTGGCTACTCACCATCCTCACCCACTACTACCCAAGTCTAAGGCACCATCTATTAGACTACTGGTCTCCCTCCTTCCTCTTGGTTCCCTAAATTCTATCTATACTTCATACTATCTGCACAGCCCCCAAACAGATCCTTTTAAAACACATCCTCCCATTGTCACTCCACTGCTCAAAACCCTTCAATAGCTTTCTCTCTCATTCAGAACCAAAGCCAAAGTTCTTCACTCCACCTACCTAACCTTCTTTATGTTCCTCATGTGAGCCAAACACATCACAGCAGACCTGGGCCCTGCTGCTCCCTCCATCAGGAACATTCTTCCTCCAGAGCCCATCTCCCTGACTCATGCTCTCTCTTTCTTCAAGTCAGTATTTAAATGTGACCTCATAGAGAGGCCTTCCCTGACTACTATCTAGAAAATTCTTGTCACTCTGTATTCCTTACCTATTTAATTTTTCTCTTTTGCACCAACAACATGTTTGTATCTATTTGATTTTTTTTTTTTTTTTTTTTTTATGGTATTGCTATTTTACCCAGGCTAGAGTGTAGTGGTGTCATCATAACTCACTGCAACTTCAAATTCCTGAGCTCAAACAATCCTTCTGCCTTAGCCTCCCAAGTAGCTGGGACTATAGGCATGTACCACCACACTCAGCTAATTTTTAAAATTTTTTTTGTAGAGATGGGGTCTCACTGTGTTGCTCAGGCTGGTCTCGAACTCCTGGCATCAAGCAAACATTCCACCTCAGTCTCCCAAAGTGCTAGGATTATAGGCATGAGCACCATGCCTGGACTGTATTTGTTTTTTTCTTTTTTTTTGTCTGTAAGCAAAGACATTGTTTTCTGAAGTAGGCTGTCACTATTTATTGGTGGATGAATGGAGCATGTGCTCTGGGCCAGGAATCATGCTAGGGCTGGGTGGATGAGGATTAGTGGAACAATGAAAAGATTTCTTTTTTTTTTCTTTTGAGACAGAGTCTCACTATGTTGCCCTCAGTAGAGTGCTATGGCATCACAGCTCTCAGCAACCTGAAACGCTTGTGCTTAAGTGATTCTCTTGCCTCAGCCTCCCGAGTAGCTGGGACTACAGGCACCTGCCTCAACACCCGGCTATTCTTTTTGTTGTAGTTGTCATTGTTGTTTGGCAGGCCTGGGCTGGGTTCGAATCCACCAGCCTTGGTGTATGTGGCTGGGGCCCTAGCCACTAAGATACAGGAACCATGCCTGAAAAGTTTTCTTTCTTTCTTTTTTTTTCTTTTGAGACAGAGCCTCAAGCTGTTACCCTGGATAGAGTGCTATGGCATCACAGCTCACAGCAACCTCCAATTCTTGGGCTCAAGCAAGTTTCCTGCCTCTGCCTCCCAAGTAGCTGGGACCACAGGCACCCGCCACAACGCCCGGCCATTTTCTGGTTGCAGCCATCGTTGTTTGGTGGACCCGGACTAGATTCGAACCCACCAGCTCAGGTGTACATGACTGGCACCTTAGCCCCTTGAGCCACAGGCGTTGAGCCTGAAAAGTTTTCTTAAGATAGATGTCCCAACACCTGGAAGGCCGAAGCAGGTGAATTGCTTGAGCTCACAGGTTCAAGACCAGCCTGAGCTAGAGCAAAGTTAAACCTCATCTCTTAAAAAAATAGGTGGGTGTTGTGATGGGTGCCTGTAGTCCCAGCTACTCAGGAGGCTGAGGCAAGAGAATCACTTGAGCCCAAGAGTTTGAGGTTGCTGTGAACTATGATGCCACAGCACTCTACCAAGCGTGACAAAGTGAAACTGTCTCAAAAAAAAGACCAGATGGATGAGTCTATAGCTTAGTGATTTTTAGCTGGTGTGCTCCTGAGAGGATCTTAGGTGTGCCACAAAAATGTTTAAAGATCATTAATTAGGTCGGGTGCAATGGCTCATGCCTGTAATCCAAATTCTCTTGGGAGGCCAAGGCGGGTGGATTGCCTGAGCTCATGAGTTTGAGACCAGCCTGAACTACAGCGAGACCTCATCTCTAAAAAAAAAACAAAAAATAGCCAGAAAAAAAAAATAGCCAGGAGTTGTGGCAGATCCAGTTACTTGGGAGGCTGAGGCAAGAGAATCACTTAAGCCCAAGAGTTTGAGGTTACTGTGAGCTATGACTCTGCGGCACTCTACCAAGGGCAAAAAAGTGAGACTCTGTGTCAAAATAAATAAATAAACAAATAAATAAGAAAAATAAAATAAAATAAGATTTTCTTTTTTTTTTTTTGAGACAGAGCCTCAAGCTGTCACCCTGGGTAGAGTGCTGTGACATCACAGCTCACGGCAACCTCCAATTCCTGGATTCAAGCAAGTCTCCTGCCTCCGCCTCCCAAGTAGTTGGGACTACAGGCGCCCGCCACAACACCCGGCCATATTTTTTTTTTTAGTTGCAGCCGTCATCATTGTTGTTTGGCAGGCTGGGCTAGATTTGAACCCGCCAGTTCAGGTGTACATGGCTGGCCCCTTAGCCTGTTGAGCCACAGGCGCCGAGCCAGTTAAATCATTTTCAAAAGAAGTTCAAAGCCCAGGCTCTGTGCCTATAGCTCAGCAGGTAGAGTGCCAGCCACATACATACACCAGGGCTGGCGGGTTTGAACCCAGCCTGGGCCTGCCAAACAACAATGGCAACTACAACAAAAAAATAGCCAGGCATCGTGGTGGGGTGGGCACCTGTAGTCTCAGCTACTTGGGAGGCTGAGGCAAGAGAATTGCTTAAGCCCAAGAGTTTGAGGTTGCTGTGGGCTGTGATGCCACGGCACTCTGAGGGTGACATAATGAGACTCTGTCTCTAAAAAAAGAAAAAGAAGTTCAAAGCCCAGTAAGTATATTCTTTTTTTTTTTTTAATCAACGTAATTCAAGTGTGCCATGGAAGTTTAACTATAGGTTTGGTTCACGTATTGCATGAGATTTTAAAAAGTTGAAAACACTGTTATAAATATTGACAATAAATTATTTGGAGTTAGTTAAAATCCTCAGGCCAACGTGCATCGCGAATTGTTGAAGCTGACAGATGGGTGCATGGGGGTTTTATTGTAGTATTCTCTCCACTGTTCATATGTTTGAAAATTTCTATAATAAAATTTGTTTTAATCTTCAGATAAATTACAGTGCAGACTCCTTTTCTTTTTCTTTCTTTCTTTTTTTTTTGAGACAGAGCCTCAAGCTGTCACCCTGGATAGAGTGCTATGGCATCACAGCTCACAGCAACCTCTAATTCCTGGGCTCGAGCGAGTCTCTTGCCTCTGCCTCCCAAGTAGCTGGGACCACAGGCGCCCACCACAATGCCCGGGCATTTTTTGGTTGCAGCCATCATTGTTGTTTGGTGGGCCCAGGCTGGATTCGAACCCGCCAGCTAAGGTGTACGTGGCTGGTACCTTAGACCGTTGAGCCACGGGCACTGAGCCGAGTGCAGACTTTTATGACTAAAATACCCCCAATGCCTAGGGATGCTTTTAGCAATTTTGAGGAGACTGGAAGAAATTCATACCAATTTTGATTGTCATTTATGACCACTTCTTTAAAGGATAGTCATGGGAGGCACCTGTGCCTCAGTGAGTAGGGTACCGGCCCCATATACCGAGGATGGTGGGTTCAAACCTGGCCCCAGCCAAACTGCAACAAAAAAATAGCCCGGGGTGGCACCTGTGGTTCATCGAGTAGGGCGCTGGCCCCATATACCGAAGGTGGAGGGTTCAAACCCGGCCTCGGATGAACTGCAAAACAGAAAAATAGCCAGGGTTTGTTGCAGGCGCCTATAGTCCCAGCTAGTTGGGAGGCTGAGGCAAGAGAATCGCCTAAGCCCAGTTAGTTAGAGGTTGCTGTGAGCTGTGTGATGCCACAGCACTCCACTGAGGGTGATAAAGTGAGACTCTGTCTCTACAAAAAAAAAAAAAAAATAGCCCAGGCATTATGGCGGGTGCCTATAGTCCCAGCTACTCAGGAGGCTGAGGCCAGAGAATCGCCTAAGCCCAAGCATTTGAGGGTGCTGTGAACTGTGACGCCACAACACTCTACGGAGGGCAACAAAGTGAAACTCTATCTCTAAATAAATAAATAAATAAATAAATAAATAAATAAATAAATAAATAAATAAAATAAAATAAAATAAAAGGATAGTCATGGTACATGGCAACCGGTACAGGTTTACAAAGTTAAAATGTACCAAACTAACCTTGTTCCATTTTAATTTAGGGGTTAAGCATCTTCTGATTTACCAGGCAGCTATTGTAGACAATATACCTGGAGTTTAGCAAATCACCTGCTAACATCTTATATTTGCATGAGAGGCCTAGAGCAAGGTGAAGATGCCTGCTTTGTTTTATACAAATTTACAGAAAAAAGTTTCATTCTGGAGACTGAGTGTGAATCCTGGCTTTCTCTCTTTCTAATTGTGTGTTTGGTTGTTACTTCGCCTCTCTGAGCTTTAATTTCTTCATTAGTAAAGTAACAGTAATACTTACCTCCTAGAGTTGTTGGGAGGGAGGAAGAATAAGAACTTCTACTAAAGTACCCCAACCTAGGCCGCCTGTAATCCCAGCACTGTGGGAGGCCAAGGTGGGTGGATGGAGTTTGAGACCATCTAGAGCAAGACCCCATCTGTAAAACTAGCTAGGCCTTGTGGCAGGCATCAAGTCCCAGCTACCTGGGAGGCTGAGGCAAGAGAATTGCTTGAGCCAAGAGTTAGAGATTGTCTTAAGCTGTGATGCCAGAGCATTCTACCAGGGGCGACAAAGTGAGACTCTGTCATAAATAAATAAATAAATAAATAAATAAAGTACCCTAACCTATTACCCATCACATCATATTTGCAGGCATGATGAAGAGATGAGGCAAGTACCTGGAAACAGAGTGCTAACATCAAGAGCCTCTCTTTACTTAGTGCTAGTACAGGCCTGTAATTCCATCCTTTAAAAAGTGGGAGAGGGGGCAGTGGCGGGGCTTGTGGCTCAACAGAGTAAGGTGAAGGCCCCATATGCTGGAGGTGGCAGATTCAAACCCAGCCCTGGCCAAAAACTGCAAAAAAAAAAGTCAGGGAGGTCAGAGGCAAGTTGCAGTTGCAGGAAAGGCCTGAAACAGCCTGTGGGTTGTTTTTTTTTTTTTTTTTTTTATAAAAAGTCTCACTATTTCTAGTGTTGTGGCAGCTCACAGCAACCTCTAAAACCTCTAACTCTTGGACTTAAGCAATTATCTTGCCTCAGCCTCCCAAGTAGCTGGGACTACAGGCGCCCGCCACAACGCCTGGCTATTTTTTTGATGGCAGTTGTCATCATTGTTCAGCAGGCCCCGGGCCAGGCTCGAACCTACCATCTTCGGTGTATGTGCCCAGTGCACTACTCACTGAGCTACAGGCGCTGAGCCGAAAAAACTTGTATTCTACAAGTCTAAGAGGGCACCACTCCAGGAATGGAGATTATTCATAGCACCTCCTGAAGAGAAACGGTACTAAACAGAGAAGTCCGGCCATGATGACCGTGAATTCCTGCCCTGATCTTGCTATCTCTAGAAGGTCCAGTGGAAGTGGCAAGTGTAAAAGAGGCGACTCCTTACATTGCGGTGAGTTTGAACTATTTAGATTTGGACATATTTTCAATTCCAATACTCCAGATCTCAGTGATGGATGAACAAGGCCTAAGTTTCCCAGATAAATAATTTCCCTTCTCCTGCGTTGAGTTCCTGAACTCAGATCAGCCTGGAAACCTGGCCCGCTGAGAAACTTTCATTTACACAGATTAAATCCAGACTGTCTCTTCCCAGAGCCAAGAGACTAAGAGTCTGCACAATGGAGGTGGAGGAGGTGGGGGTGGGGGCAGTGTCCCGTCGATGTCTCCGTGCCGCTCCAGGGAGGCCACCAGATGGCGCCCTCGGACCCACCGGGAGATCAACTTCCCTACTCTACCGCTAACTCTTCCCGGCAGCGGGGTCCGGTTCCCGGCCGGGGACTAGAGGGCTGTGGCCGGCCGGCTTCCCCCTGGGGTTCCCCAGCTTCAGAGATAGCCAAGCATTAGGTGCGGCGGAAGCTCCTAGTCGTCTGGGGCATGCCTGAGGGGGTGAAGAGACTGAGACCCGGGTCCTCGGCCGGGGTGGGGCCTGGTCAGCGGGTACTTCCTCGGGCTAGTCCCCAGGCCAGAGCTAGTACCGGGTGGACTATCTTCCCCAGCTCCCCGCCCTGAGCGAACCTTTCCTCTCTAAGGGGCGTGACCGAGTTGCTCCCGGTTGGCTGCTCGAGTCCGGAGTTAAACTTTCAGCCAATGAAAAAGAGCATGGGCGTGACGCAACGAAACGTCACGGGAATTCCCCCCTCCTGGGGGCCGGAAAGGGGCTTTCCCGGCTGCAACCCTTGTGGCTGGAGAGGTGTCTCAACCGATCCTAGGCGGGTCGGACGCGGGGAGAAGCTGGAATCAGAGCCGCCGCCACGGTGAGTGGCTGGATTCAGACACCTGAATAGCCGGGACACGAGAAGGGTGGGAAGAGGGCCTTTAACTGATGAAGCCCCGGGGCTGGAGAGCTGCGGATACACACATCCAGGGAGGGCGCACACGACGAAAAGGGCTCACAGGTACACGTCGACATCCTTGTACAAAGAGAACGCGGGCCGGTTCGTACACTTGCACCTACGCGAGCCTGTGCACGACAGCATCCGTGCAGTCGGACTCACATGCACACGCAGACGTGCTCACCCGTGCTCTTACACATCAAGGCATGCAATAGCATGTACCCACATTGAGAAGCTGGGGAACTCACCTGTTTACAGGCATGCTCACTTGCACACTCATGTTGATGCCATGCACACATAACATGCACCCAAGCTCTAGGGCTGAAACACACTTGCAGAGCTGTGATGGAAACACACGTGTATTACAACTGTGAGACTGGGGTGGGAGCGTGCAAGGGTCTGCCTGGTTGCCTGGACCCCCAGAGCAGGTATGCTGTGGGGATCAACCGCTGCTGAGATGTTTTGGGGAGGGAAAAAGAGGAGCCTATTCCAAGAAAGAGACACCTTTCCTCCCTCGCCCTGCGGCCCCAGAATCATGTTTTCGGGGGCAGAACCCTGGGCCCCCCAACAGGGAAGAGCCCCCGCCTACAGGCCATTCGAAGAGGAGGCCTGCAGACAGCAGGAATGTCCCCCCAAAACCCCCGGTGGTGAATCAGCCGTGGCCTCCCTCTCGGCAGAAAAATCCCAAGGTTGCTCCAGGCCGAAGGAGGGGAGGCGGGCGGAGGCAGAGCAGACCCTGCACTGCGAGCGTCCTCTGGCCGTGAAGGGCCCTCCCGTCTCTTGCCCCGAAGGGAGAAGAGGGCCTCACTCCCACGGGGCCTCTCTGGCTCTCCTCGCGCCTCTGCCTACTGAGAAGGCACCTGGAGGTGCCTGGAGGCTGCAGTGGGCCTCCAGCACCTCCCGCCGCGGGGGCGGGGCCATAGGCGTCATTTCCAGGCCCGCCCCTCCTGCCCCGCCTCCCCCTGGTATTTTCGGGACTTTCCTAAGCTACTCTAACTTTCCTGCCCCTTCCCCCGGCCGGCCCAACTCCGGATCTAGCCGTCCGCCGGATCTCACCCGCCACACCCGGACGGGAGGCAGGAGGAGATCGGACCCCCCCCCCCACCGAAAATCTGGCCCCCATCTCCCGCCCACCCCTATTCTAATCTACCTGCCCTCTCCCTTCTGCTCCCTCTCTCCTTAGGCGGGCACCTAAAACTCTGGGAGCAGCACCCGGCCGGAGCCACCAGAGCCGGGCCTAGCCCAGAGACATGGAAAGTTGCTACGACCCAGTGAGTCGGGACGCCTGGCCCTGAAACTGCCCGGCTGTCTGTCTCCCTGTCTGTCTATTGGAGTCTCTCAGCTACCTGAGATAATCTGTGTGGCTTCAGATTATCTCAGTCTGCCTGTCCATCTGTCTGCAAACTTTGCTTCCACAAGGAGCTTTCTCATGGGCCTGGGGAGGAAGGGGAGTGACTACGGAGGGCCTAGAGATGGGAGGTGGGGTTCTGGGAGTGGCTCAGAATCAGCTGCCACTAACAGCCTGTCCCTAAAATAGGGTCTGGATGGCATCATTGAATACGATGATTTCAAATTCAACACCTCCATTGTCGAGCCCAAGGAGCCTGCCTCAGAGACAAGTAAGTCCCCTGACCTCCCTTCTCTTAGAGGGAGCAGGAGGGAAAGCCTGTGGTGTGCACTCTGTCTGGGGGTGGGGGGTGGGCTTGGAGACTCTGTCTCAGTAAGGCTTCTCTGTCCCCAGCTGATGGCCCTTACCTGGTGATTGTGGAACAGCCTAAGCAGGTGAGTGAGCAAAAGGGACAGTGTAGAATGGCTTCAGCTTTGGAGGCAAGTGGAGTGGTTGTAGCTGGCTGAACATGGTGGGGAGAGTGTCACTGTCTGAGGAGGCCACAGTGGGTTTGATGGTTGGCTGTGGCTCTAGTTCAGGGCAGGCTCTATTAGTCATTGTTGTCACTGCTGGCCAGGCATGTGGCTGACCAGGATGGTCTCTCCTGATCACAATGTCACTTTGCCTTTGGACCTTCAGCGAGGCTTCCGATTTCGATATGGCTGTGAAGGCCCCTCCCATGGAGGACTGCCAGGTGCCTCCAGTGAGAAAGGCCGGAAGACCTACCCCACTGTCAAGGTGAGCCAAGATGGTGCTGGAGAGTGGGCTAGTGGACAGTGTTTCTAAGGGCATTACTGACAGCTCCTGCCCCTCTCAGATCTGTAACTACGAGGGACCAGCCAAAATCGAGGTGGACCTGGTAACGCACAGTGACCCGCCTCGTGCTCATGCCCACAGCCTGGTGGGCAAGCAGTGCTCTGAGCTGGGGGTCTGCGCCGTGTCTGTGGGGCCCAAGGACATGACTGCCCAGTAGGTGTCCCCTACCCCCAACCCCCACTGGCATGCCCCTTCATTGTCTGCAGTCCCAGGCCCCAGCCCACCTCTTTGAGCTTAGTATCTGACCAAAGGGAAAGACAGGTTGGGCCCCAAATCCAAGGGCCCAAGAAAAAACTAGAGTAGCTTCCTTGAGGAAGTAGGGTTGAGCTGAGTCCTGGCAATGAGGAAGGTGCCTCAGAAGGAAAGGAATGGGCAAAGACCTCTAACTCTCTGTCTTGTCCCCAGATTTAACAACCTGGGTGTTTTGCATGTGACCAAGAAGAACATGATGGAGATTATGATACAAAAACTTCAAAGGCAGCGGCTTCGCTCCAGGCCCCACGGGCTTACAGGTACAGGGCAAAGGGAGTCAGGATAGGTGCTCATGGAAGGAACAAAAGGGAGGAGGAGCCCAGGGGTCATACATGTACCCATTGCCCAGAGACCGAACGGCGGGAACTGGAACAGGAAGCCAAGGAGCTGAAGAAGGTGATGGATCTGAGTATTGTGCGACTGCGCTTCTCTGCCTTCCTTCGAGCGAGCGATGGCTCCTTCTCCCTGCCCCTGAAGCCAGTTATTTCCCAGCCCATCCATGACAGCAGTGAGTATCCTGACTACCTAGGGTGCCAGATGTGGGCACCAGATGGAGTGTAAGAGGTATTCTCAAGTTGTGGAGTCAGATAGCCCTGGGCTTTTGACCCTGGCCCTGCCACATGTGAGTTGAGTGTTCTTGAGCAAGTCTTTTCAAATCTTGAGTATTCCTTGTGTCTTTGGTGAGGATGCCGGTAGTTTTTACACTCCCTGTGGTTGCTGAGATGATGAATACAAAGCACCTAGCCTCATAAATGTGATCATGGCTATTAAATCATTTCAACTAATCTGTATCCCATCCCCACAGAGTCTCCTGGGGCCTCAAACCTGAAGATTTCTCGAATGGACAAAACAGCGGGCTCTGTGAGGGGTGGAGATGAAGTTTATCTACTCTGTGACAAGGTCCAGAAAGGTGAGGCTGAAGCCCAGGCTGGGAACTAAGGAGATTGGGTATAAGATTAATCCTAGCACTCTGGGAGGGTAAGGCAGGTGGATTGTTTGAGCTTAGGAGTTTGAGACCAGCCTAAGCAAGAGTGAGACACCGTCTCTACTAAAAAAAAAAAAAATAGAAAACTAGCTGGGCTTTGTGGCAAGTGCCTGTCTGTAGTCCCAGCTATGTGGCAAGTGCCTGTCTGTAGTCCCAGGTTATGGAGGAGCTGGAGGCAGAGGCAAGAGCCCAAGTGTTTGAGGTTGCTGTGAACTATGACAACACGGCACTCTATCCAGGTGACACTGTGAGACTCTGCCTGTGGCTCAGTGAGTAGGGTGCTGGCCCCATATACCGAGGGTGGCAAGTTTGGACCCAGCCCTGGCCAAACCGCAACAACAAAAAAATAAATTAATTAAAAACAAAAAAAGAGGGCGGTGCCTATGGCTCAGGGAGTAGGGCGCTGGCCCCATATACTGAGGTGGCGGTAAAAATTACTGCATCAAAAATTAGCCGGGTGCTGTGGTGGGCACCTGTAGTCCCAGCTACTTGGGAGGCTGAGGCAAGAGAATCGCTTAAGCCCAAGAGCTGGGTTGCTGTGAGCTGTGACTCCACAGCACTCTTTACCAAGGGCAATAGAGTGAGACTCTGTCTCTACAAAAAAAAAAAAAAAGATTGAGGGCCAGGGCACCTCCAGGATAGACAGTCCTAGAGATTACATCAGGACCTGTGGCCAAGCTTCAGTTTTCTCTGTAGATGACATTGAGGTTCGGTTCTATGAGGATGATGAGAATGGATGGCAGGCCTTTGGAGACTTCTCTCCTACAGATGTTCATAAACAGGTACCAGGGGGCCAGGGCCTGGGGTGGGAGCTGAATTAGGCAAAGGGTTCACTGACTCCCTGTGTCCCCCCCCACCAGTATGCCATTGTGTTCCGTACACCACCCTATCACAAGATGAAGATTGAGCGGCCTGTAACTGTGTTCCTGCAACTGAAACGAAAGCGTGGAGGGGATGTGTCTGACTCCAAACAGTTCACCTATTACCCTCTAGTGGAAGGTAGGGCTGGGCTGAGGATCCCAGGGGCTAGCAGTAGACGGTTGGCAGGGTTGAGCTGGAAGATCCCAGGAACTTGAACAGGGGACCCAAGAGCCAAGTCAAGACTGGGGAGGGTCCCAAGTTGTGGTTGCTAGGAACCAACCTGAGGGCTTTGGGGGAAGGGCATAACCCATGAATTGTGGTTTTAATATCCCATTTCCCTCTGTCCCCAGACAAGGAGGAGGTGCAGCGGAAACGGAGGAAGGCCTTGCCCACCTTCTCTCAGCCCTTTGGGGGTGGCTCCCACATGGGCGGAGGCGCTGGGGGCTCGGCTGGGGGTTATGGAGGAGCTGGAGGAGGAGGTGAGGAGCTGCGGCTGGTGGGAAGAGCGGTGGAGGGGGAAGGGGTAAAGGGAAAGAAGAAATGGAAGAAGAAACCAGGAAGGGCCGGCACCTGTGGCTCAGTGGGTAGGGCGCCAGCCCCATATACCAAGGGTGGCGGGTTCAAACCCAGCCCTGACCAAACTACCACAAAAAAATTGTCGGGCATTGTGGCAAGCGCCTGTAGTCCCTGCTACTCGGGAGGCTGAGGCAAGAGGTTTCTGTGAGCTGTGACACGCCACAGCACTTGGCCGAGGACGATAAAGTGAGTCTCTGCAAAAAAAAAAGAAAAAGAAGGGCAGTGCCTGTGGCTCAGTAAGTAGGGCGCCGGCCCCATGTACCGAAGGTGGCGGGTTCAAACCCGACCTCTGCGAACTGCAAAACCAGAAAAATAGCCGGGCATTGTGGCGGGCGCCTGTAGTCCCAGATACTCAGAAGGCTGAGGCAAGAGAATCGCCTACGCCCAGGAGTTGGAGGTTGCTGTGAGCTATGTGACGCCACGGCACTCTACCGAGGGTGATAGTGTGAAACTCTGTCTCCACTATATATATATATATATTTTTTTTCGGGCGGCGCCTGTGGCTCATAGAGTAGGGCACCGGCCCCATATACCAAAGGTGGCAGGTTCAAACCTGGCCTCAGCCGAAGTGCAAAACCAGAAAAATAGCCGGGCATTGTGGCGGGCGTCTGTAGTCCCAGCTACTTGGGAGGCCAAGGCAAGAGAATCGCCTAAGCCCAG
>CAUYON010009620.1:0-12247 GCA_963573935.1 Arctocebus calabarensis | reverse complement strand
TAGTCCCAGCTACTTGGGAGGCGGAGGCAGGAGACTCGCTTGAGCCCAGGAATTGGAGGTTGCTGTGAGCTGCAATGCCACGGCACTCTATCCAGGGTGACAGCTTGAGGCTCTGTCTCAAAAAAAAAAAAAAAAAAAAATTCTGTTGTAATATCAATCAATCAAAAATACTTCTTTGTGGGTTAAAAAAACAAATTATTGGCATTATATTGGAGAAGATTATTAAAAGAATTAATCTGCTAAATGTAAACTTTTTATATACCATATGTTTTATAAGCCTATATTGGCATTTCTTCATTATTTTTTTCTCCTCTTTCTGTTCTTTTCTCCCCCTTTCTTCCTCCCCCGACCCTTTATTTGCACTTTTCTCTACTTTCCCCTTGCTCGGTTCCCATTGTCCATTAACTGAGACCCTCAAAGGTTGTGAAGCCCTTGTTCTCAGCAGTCAGGTCCCCAGTCTTGGCCAGGCTGCTGCAACTACAACATTGACCACTAGGGGCCCTCTGCTCCCCTGACCTGAAGGGAGAGGGAAAAGCCTCTATTCTTGATTTTCCTAGTGGAAAGAAACCTCGTAGGAAAACAAGTTTCATTGCGGGACAGAGAGAGAAAGAGGGAGGTAGGGAGGGAGAGAGAAGAAAATATCGTCCAAATAAAGCAGGGAAAAACAAAGAGAATTAATGATGACTAAAGCCTACTTCTGGTTGCCTTTTTTTTTTTTCTTGAGACAGTCTCACTTTGTTGCCCTTGGTAGAGTGCCGTAGCATCATAGCTCACAGCAACCTCAAACTCTTGGGCTCAACTGATTCTCTTGCTTCCATCTCCCAAGTAGCTGAGACTACAGGCACCTTCCACAACCCCTGGCTATTTTCAGAGGCAAGGTCTTGCTCTTGCTCAGGCTGGTCTCGAACCTATGAGCCTTCCAGAGTGCTGGCTGCCTTTTTTTTTTTTCTTTTTTTTTTTTTGAGACAGTGTCTCTCTCTCTTGCACCAGCTAGAGTGCCATGGCCTCAGTCTAGCTCACAGCAATTTCAAACTCCTGGGTCCTAGTGATTCTCCTGCCTCAGCGTCCCAAGTAGGTGGGACTACAGGCACCAACACAATGCCTGGCTATTTTTTCCATTTTTTAGTAGAGATGAGGTCTCACTTTTGCTCAGGCAGGTCTTAAACTCCTGAGCTCAAGCAATCCACCTGCCTTGGCCTCCCAGAGTGCTAGGATTACAGGCGTGACCCACTGTGCCTGGTCTATTCCTTTTTGTCTTGACTGATATGGTTGACTTGGCACAGCCTCTCTTCATCTCTTCCCCTACTAAGGAAGCACAAACCAGATGAAATAAAATTAGCCAGGATGTAAGGGTTAGCAAGAACCTTAC
Source organism: Arctocebus calabarensis (assembly GCA_963573935.1). Lineage (NCBI taxonomy): Eukaryota > Metazoa > Chordata > Mammalia > Primates > Lorisidae > Arctocebus > Arctocebus calabarensis. The sequence continues at coordinate 10,878 of CAUYON010009620.1, read as the reverse complement.
TGCCTCTGAGAACTTAGTTTCATCATTATCAGCCTTGGTATGACCTTGGGGAGATTATCCCAGCTCCCCCCTCCTCCCTGGGGAGCTTTTTCTCTGCAGCCATCCTGCTCTATCATTCCCTCCACTGGCCCAGAGGAAAGATCTCCCGCTTCCTGTATGGAGCCTGGCAGTGTTTCTTTACTCCTCTTAGAGGTTTCTGTGACTGTCAGTATGGGAAGTCTTGGTCTCTTCAGCTCCTTCCCTTGGCAGAATCTGACACTTAGTCCCCATCTCTCTGTGGAGTCCTGGCCAGAGTCAGAATCAGAATCCAGTCCTTTTTTTTTTTTTTCCTCTTTTTTTGAGACAGAGTCTCAAGCTGTTACCTAGATAGAGTGCCGTGGCATTACAGTTCACAGCAACCTCCAATTCCTGGGCTCAAGCGAGTCTCTTGCCTCCACCTCCCAAGTAGCTGGGACTACAGGTGCCCGCCACAACGCCCAGCCATTTTTTGGTTGCAGCCATCATTGTTGTTTGGCGGGCCTGGGCTGGATTCTAACCGGCCAGCTCAGGTGTATGTGGTTGGCGCCTTAGCCTGTTGAGCCACAGGCGCCGAGCCCTTTTTTTTTGAGACAGAGTCTTGTTATGTTGCACTTGGTAGAGTGCTATGGCATCACAGCTCACAGCAACCTCAAACTCTTGGGCTTAAGCCATTCTCTTGCCTCAGCCTCCCAAGTAGCTGGGACTACAGGCACCTGCCACAACGCCCAGCTATTTGTTGTTGTTGTTGTTGTCGTCACTGTTGTTTAGCTGGCCCCGGCCAGGTTCAAACCTACCAGTCCTGGTGCCCTAACAACTGAGCTATGGGTACCAAGCCAGAATCCAGTCTTTTGACTGCCATCCTGTAAACTTCCATTTACGCTACAACCCCTCCTTCGAAGAGACATACGTAAGATAATTTTTTTTTTAAGGCAATGGCATTGAGAATAGAAAGCATTAATTTAATAGGCTAACAATAAAGAATTTTGAGTTCTAAAGCTAGACAAAGTAAGCGTATAGAAAAAAATTTACACCTATGCATTCATTCTCAGGTGCAATGAATTACACCTGAGTACAATGAACCTAGTACAGGTGTACTGTACAATGCACCTAGTACATTATAAGCTGGAGAAAAATGTACTAGTTTTCAAAAAGTCATGTTTTTCTTTTTTCTTTCTTTCTTTTTTTTTTTAGAGACAGAGTCTCATTTTGTCCCCCTTAGTAGAGTGCTGTGACGTCACAGCTCACAGTAACCTCCAACTCACGGGCTTAGGGATTCTTTTGCCTCAGCCTCCTGAGTAGCTGGGACTACAGGTGCCCGCCACAATGCTCAGCTGCTTTTTGTTGCAGTTTGGCCCAGGCCGGATTTGAATCCGCCACCCTTGGTATATGGGGCCGGCACCCTATTCACTGAGCCACAGACGCCGCCCAAGTCATGTTTTTCATAACAGGATCCTTTTCTTTTCTTTTTTGAGACAGAGCCTCAAGCTGTTGCCCTAGGTAGAGTTCTATGGCATCACAGCTCACAGCAACCTCCAACTCCTGGGCTCAAGCGATTCTCCTGCCCCTGCCTCCCAAGTAGCTGGGATCACAGGCACCTGCCACAGCACCCAGCTATTTTTTGATTGCAACCATCATTGTTGTTTGGCAGGCCCAGGCAGGATTCGAAACCACCAGCTCAGGTGTATGTGGCTGGCGCCTTAGCTGCTTGAGCCACAGGCGCCGAGCCCTAACAGGATACTTTTCATGTACTCTGACTTTAGGTTCCATTGCTGGCCAATGTTAATCGCTCAGAAGCAGCTCAAAAATTAGCACTGCAGCAAACTGACAATGAAGGGTGGAGACAACGCCTACTCAGGAGAATAGCATGGAAGGCAGGGGCAGATGGTGGGAAAGTTCTTGCCTTTGTCTCCTAGTAGTCCATTGGGTTTTTCTCCCTCTCAGCTGGTGGTCAAATAAGTCAAAAATTATTGCTTAAAGTTTAACATGCAATTGTCTTTCTTTTAGAGGCAAGCATGAAAATATGTTTATTGAGGAAAAGAAAGATAGGCTTACAGAATGAGAAAGCTTACAAAGTAAGACACGTTTGCTATAGACAGGGAATGGGCCTCCAATGCCAGGACAAGTAGGTAAAGAAGGCTAACATAGGGTGGTGCCTATGGCTCAAAGGAGTAGGGCGACAGCCCCATATGCCAGAGGGTTCAAACCCAGCCCCCGCCAAAAACTGAAAAAAAAAAAAAAAAGAAGGCTAACATAGGCATTTGGACATTTTTCACTTTCTTTTCTTTTTGAGAGAGACTCATGCTGTCGCCCGGGTAAAGTGCTGTGGCCTCACAGCTCAGTGATTCTCTTGCTTCATCCTCCTAAGTAGCTGAGAGTACAGGTGCCCACCACAATGTCGGGCTATTTTTGTTGTTGTTGTTGCGGTTGTCATTGTTGTCACATATTCCTTTGTTTGAGACACAAGTTGCAAATATTTTTTCCCAGTTTGTTGCTGGTGTGTTTTCTTTCTTTCTTTCTTTTTTTTTTTTTAGAGACTTGGTAGAGTGATGTGGCATCACAGGTCACAGCAACCACCAACTCCTGGGCTTAGGTGAGTCTCTTGCCTCAGCCTCCCGAGTAGCTGGGACTACAGATGCCCGCCACAACGCCCGGCTATTTTTTTATTGCAGTTTGGCTGGGGGCTGGGCTGGGTTCGAGCTGGCCACCCTCAGTATATGGAGCCAGTGCCCTACCCACTGAGCCACATGCACTGCCCTGTTTATGGTGAGTTTTCTTTTATTTTTTGTAGAGACAGAGCTTCACTTTATCGTCCATGGTAGAGTACCAGTGGTGTCACACAATTCACAGCAACCTCTGACTCCTGGGTTTATGCGATTCTCTTGCCTCAGCCGCCTGAGTAGCTGGGACTACAAGTGCCCACCACAACACTCGGCTATTTTTTTGTTTCGGTTTGGCCGGGGCTGGGCTTGAACCCACCACCTTCTGTATATGGAGCTGGCGCCCTACCCACTGAGCCACAGGCATCACCCTATGGTGAGTTTTCATAAAATTAATTTTTAAGAATTGTGTAGCCAGGCTCAGCGCCTGTGGCTCAAGCGGCTAAGGCCCAGCCACATACACCTGAGCTGGCAGGTCAAATCCAGTCCTGGCCTGCCAAACAATAATGATGGCTGCAACCAAAAAATAGCCGGGCGTTGAGTAGAGTCCCAGCTACTTGGGAAGCAGAGGCAGGAGAATTGCTTGAACCCAGGAATTGGAGGTTGCTGTGAGCTCTAATGTCACAGCACTCTACCCAGGGTGACAGCTTGAGGCTCTGTCTCTAAAAAAAAAAGAATTGTGTAGTCAGGCTCTGCGCCCACAGCTTAGTGAGTAGGGTGTGCTGGCCACATACATGGAAGCTGGTAGATTCAAGGCTGGCCTGGACCTGCTGAGCCTGCTACACAACAATGACAACTGCAACCAAAAGATAGCCAAATGTGGTGGGCACCTGTAGTCCCATCTACTTGAGAGGCTGAGGCAAGAGAATTGCTTAAGCCCAAGAGCTAGAGGTTGCTGTGAGCTGTGATGCCACAGCACTCTACCAAGGGCAACATAGTGAGAGTCTGTCTCAAAAAAAGAAAAAGAAAGAAAGAATTGTGTAGTTAAATTGGTCTTTTCTGTGATTATTATTTCTGGATGTAGTATCATAGTTAAAGGTTTTTCCACTTCTCAGTTATAAATTAATCCTCATTTTCTTCTAGGACTTATTTAGGTTTCATTTTTGACATTTAGATCTCTGATCAATCTGGGATTTACTCTATATAGAAATGCTTAAATCACCTCTGAGGCATAAATCTTATTGACTATTTTCTTTCTTTCTTTTCTTTTCTTTTTTTTTTTTTTTTTTTTGAGAAAGAGTCTCAAGTTATGGCCCTGGGTAGAGTGTCATGGCGTCACAGCTCAGCTCACAGCAACCTCAAACTCTTGGGTGTTAGCAATTCTCTTGCTTCAGTCTCCTAAGTAGCTGGTACTACAGGCACCCGCCACAATGCCTGGCTATTTTTTTTTTTTTTTTTGGTTGTAGTTGTTATTGTTGTTTGGTAGGCCCAGACTGGGTTTGAAACTGCCAGCTGCAGTGTATGTGGCTGGTGCCCTAGCCATTCAGCCACAAGCGCTGAGGCCTTATTGACTATTTTCTGGTGGAAAAGTCATAATAATGGTGAAAATTATTATAATTTCCTATATTTCTATTCAGTATATTACAGTTTAAGACAGATTCTGATAATAGTAACAATAACAAAATTGATAATAGCTAACTTTCATTAAGAACTTGGTAAGTCATTGGGTGGTGTTGTATCATTTGATTCTCATAACTACTCTATGAAAGTGGCACTGTTATCATACCTGTTTTCCAAGTGAGAAAAACAAGGCTCAGAAGAGAGTAAAGGGGACTAACTTGCCCAAAGATACTCAGCCACCAAGTGCTGGTGGGGGAATTCGAACCCAGATACTCTGCCTCCAGCGTTTTCAGCTTATAAATGTCTGTATGTGTTATCACATTTAATTCTCATGAAAATTCTCTGAGTCATGTTATTACTGTCCCCATGTGATATGGAAGAAAACTAAGGCAAGGAAAAATTAACCGAATTACTCAAAGTTGTGCACCTAGTAAATGGGAGTTCTGGGTCTGGGTGGAACCTGGATTTGGAGACTGAATGGAAGGCAGGCTTTTGATTTCTCCACTACAGCCACTCAGCTGGCCAAGCCACAGTAAGGTCCAGCAGATTTAAAGGGCCCACGCTGAAAAGGAAATGGTGGAGAACAGTTAAGCCTGGCCTGGTTGAGCAACTATCAAGTCTCAAAGGCTGGGCCTGAGGGCCACTCATGCCCTGGGAATCCAGGGTTTGCCTTTGAGTTGTAACGAGATAGATGGTAGCTAATCGCATGATAATTTTTTTTTTTTTTGTAGAGACAGAATCTTACTTTATCACCCTCGGTAGAGTGCCGTGGTATCACACGGCTCACAGCAACTTCCAACTCCTGGGCTTAGGCGATTCTCTTGCCTCAACCTCCCGAGTGGCTGGGACTACAGGCACCTACCACAATGCCCAGCTATTTTGTTGTTGTTGCAGTTTGGCTGGGGCTGGGTTTGAACCCACCATCCTCGGTATACGGGGCCAGTTCCCCTGCCTACTGAGCCACAGGCTCCATCCGATCACAGGATAATATTAACTTCCTTGGGAAAGCTAATAAAACATAGAGCAGAAAAAAAAATGTTCACTTAGTAATCATGAAAATCTGTTTAAGTGAACTGAAAACCCTTGATAGGGCTTAAATTAGGGCATTCATGAGGGATGCAAAATATTCTTAGCAAAGGGATCCAGAAAATTGGCCTGATGTAGAGGTGGAATAGAGTTACACACACACACACTCACGTAAGTGTATATATAGTTATATATCTATCTATATTGGCATATACACATACATACACACACACATATATAGGGATATATAGATATGTTTTATCAATTCTAAGATACAGAGTTAAAAAATGTTTTTCAGAGGCGGAGCATGGTAGCAGACGGGAAGGATGTTTAGCTCAGCTCTCTGGAACAACAGGTGAGAGTGAGTGGCCTAGATCATTCCCGGCATGGAATATTGGTATGGAGTGGCAGTTCAAGGAGAGCAGCAACGTGGCAGATTGCTGGACTTGGAGTGTAATCTGGAGCTGCCAGGAAAAGTTCTGCTCCGTGGCTGCAGTGGCTGTGGTGACAACGGCAGTAACCAGCCCTACTACGTTGGATTGCAGTTCCCAGTTCGTGGGGAATCTAGGTATTGTGTGGAAAGATTGGTGAAGTGTGGGCTCTCAAGAGGAATTAGGTGGCCAGAGTGGGGTGCCGTCTGGTGCAGCCCTACCGTGGTTAGGCGGAGGGAGGGACACTCAGAAGGGAAAGATCCCAGAGCTGGCCACAGGCACCTTTCCGCACAGGTCAGGTGCAGCGATTTGAGTCTCATCTGCAGACAGTCGTCCTACACTCGGACCTGGCCCAGGATATCCTGCGCCTCCCGGGAACTGTTGCAGGGAGAATTTGTGAAACCTGTCTGCGAAGATTTTTTTGAGATCTGTGGAATCAGCAGTTCCGCAGGGTCTAAGCACCAAGCAGGTATTCAGGCAACCAAGAACAATTTAAGTCTGGGAACCACTCACAGCGCCACCTGGTGTCCAGAAAGTATACTGCAACATAAATACATTCCTGCTAAAGTGGATCCCTACAGCATATGTAGTCGCATGTTCATATATATATGCAAATAATTTTGTTGCCTTTTTTCTCTCTTTGCTCATTCTTTTTGCTTGTTTCCCTTTTTTCTTTCTTGTATGAGTTATTATTAAAATTAAAAAAAAATTTTTTTGAGACAGAGACTCAGTTTGTTGCCCTTGGTAGAGTGTTGTGGCTTCACAGCTCCTAACAACCTTTAGCTCTTGGGCTTAGGTGATTCTCTTGCCTCAGCCTCCCAAGTAGCTGGGACTACACGTGTCCGCCACAACACCCTGCTACTTTTCTGTTGCAGTTTGGCTGGGGCAGTTCGAACCTGCCACCCTCGGTATATGGGGATAGCGCCCTAGTCACTGACCAACAGGCACCACCTTTTTTTTTTTTTTTAACAGAGTCTTACTGTATTGCCCTCAGTGGAGTGTTGTGGCATCACAGGTCAGGGTAACCTCTAACTCTCTTGGGCTGAGCAGTTCTCTTGCCTTAGCCTCTCAGGTGGCTTGGGGCTGCAGGCACCCGCCACAGCACCTGGCTGTTTTATGGTTGTGGTTGTCATTGTTGTTTGGCGGGCCCTGGGCTGGGTTTGAGCTCGCCAGCTCTGGTGTGTGTGGTTGGTGCCTTGGCCACTGGGTTATGGGCACCGAGCCCTCCCCTTCCTCTTATGGTTGCTGAGAGTGTTTACTTCAGGCTATTCAAGTTTTTTTGTTTGTTTCTGTTTTTGATTATTTGTGTGTCTGATTATTTTTATGTTTGTTTGTTTGTTCATTTTGTTTCAATGTGCCTTGTGTTCTGCTAAAACCTCAGGTTGACTATTTTCCCTAACTCCAATTTTTTACATTTAACAAGAGCAAAGGGGAGTGGGGGATGATAGCCAACTATAGCCAGTTTTTAACAGAAGCTCCCATCCAGAAGGACAGATAACAAAGAGTTATCTGGTTCAGAGATAACAGAGAGTTCTTTGGCCAGAAAGAACCCAACAAAGAGGAAGGGTGGGACCGGAGCTGAGAGAAGAGATTGATAATTACATGTCTTCTTTGCTAAGGCAAGGTGCAACTCCAAGGAAAAATTTTCAGGTACAGAACCCACCCCACAGAGGACATGTGTTGGTCCCCTTCTCCAAGACAGTTGCTTGCTTGCTTGCTGTGAGATCTCTGCTAGTGAGCAGTGAATGGAGGTCCTCTTCTCTCACCCCATGGGAACAAGTTGCTGGGAACTGGGATGCCTTCTCCAGAGAGTCCTTGCTGTGAGCCTGGGCATTCTCTGGCATGAAGGTTGAACAAATATTTTTCCTGTCACTTAGAACTCCTAGTCCACCCATCCCCCTGGACTGGTGGGCTAAAAGCCCAACAGGTGCAGAGACCAGCGTGTTACCAGTTCTTTGTTAAGACTAGGCTTTGCTTGGTCTGAGGTAGTGCAGCTACATAGTAACTGTGAATTTGGTAACAGTGCAGAAAGGCACAGGGGGTAAGGTGTCTGGCTTGGCTCTGAGCGTGTAGAGGCTTCGGTCTCTGTATGACGGGTGGGAGTTCGGGAACTGCTGAGGTGTGGGAACCTGAGTGGAGACACCTCCCACCTAGCAACAGCATTAATAGCATGATCCCACCAGGGTCAAATTTTGGAGAGACACTGACCCGATTCTGCTGGAGGGAGCTAGATCTCACATTGTAGGAATACCAGAGGAGCAGAGTGGCTGGGGCAGAGGCATGGTCTCTGAGGGTGAAAACCATTTATTGCTTTGTTAACCTCTGGTTACATATGAGCTCAGGTGGAACACTCCCCAGTTTCCATTGAGTACCCAAGGTAATCAGAATTCAACTCCCCTAGCCGGCTGGTGACAAAGCGTGGTTGCTTGGTCGATGAGGCATTGACTTCACTCTGACTCCGGTAGTCCCAAATCCCTGGCTCATTTGCTCATTGGAGGGAATTGGGCCACAGCCTCATGGGACTACCAGTGCCTGGGTGTGATGGAGGTTCAAGGTAGGGAAGGAGGCACCAGCCCCCCTGGTGCTCCATAGAGCACCAGAGTAAGCTACACTTGAGCTGCCAGTGAACCCCTGGTGCCTAGATGCTGAAGATCTTTTGAACTCTCCCACTTGATTGGTGTTTGTGTTGACCAGGACAATTGGTTTGGAACTCATGACCTGGGCCAATCACCTAGGGACCTACCAAGGTTGTACCTTGGTTGTGTTGTTGTAGGGGTGTGGGATTCTCCTCTTCCAATTGTTGCCTGTCTGGTGGCGGGGTATCTTAGGTGCTTATATGTCTCCACAGCTGAGATTTCAGCCCAAAGTCACTGATTCAGTAGAATTGGATACAAATCAGAGTCATCTAACTCCACCACACCAAGCAGGTCCCCAGAGTTTCAGGCTGTAGTACTGAATGGGGCCTTTGTAAAACTTTAGGGGAAAAGTCACAATCACTAATCCCAGATCTTTGGTAAAGGGCTGGTTAACTACTGCAGGAGCCCGCAATTCAATTTCGCCCTACCAGCTTCTCTAGCCAAATGGTGAAAAATAATCATGGGGCAGAGTTAGCAAAAAAACTCTGGCAACATGAATAATCAGAGTAGATCAACTCCCCCAAGGAACGGCAAAGGAGAGATAACAGAAGATCCCATTCATAAACAAATGGCTGAGATGTCAGAAATCAAATTCAGAATTTGGATTGCAAATAAGATTAACAGAATGGAGGTAAAGTTGGAATTAGAAATTCAAGGAGCAAGTCAAAAGTTGTCTCAAGAATTCAATGAATTCAAAGACAAAATCACCAAAGATTTTTGACATATTGAGGCAAGAACTTGAGGCCTCAAACATCTGAGAAATACAGTAGAATCCCTCAGTAACAGAAGGGAGCAGGCAGAAGAAAGTATCTCTGACATTAAAGACAAAGCTTTTGGGCAGTGCCTGTGACTCACAGTAGGGCACCAGCCCCATATACTAGAGGTGGCAGGTTCAAACCCAGCCCTGGCAAAAAAAAAAAAAAAAAAAAAAACAAAGCTTTTGAACACTCCCCAATGCTCAAAGAGGAAGAGAAGTAGGAGAGCAAAAATGGATCATTTTCTCAGAGAGATGTAGAATAACTCCAAAAAACTAATATTTGCCTTATAGGAATTCCTGAAGGTGACAAGGTTGCTTTGAGAGGCCCAGGTGCTCTACTCTAAGAGCTAATCGAGGAGAACTTCCTGAACATGGCAAGAGATTCTGAAATTCAGATAGCAGACAGTTTCAGAACCCTAGCATAACTCAATCCAAATAAAACATCGCCCACATACATTATAATTAACTTCACCAAAGTTAATATGAAGAAGAAAATTCTGCAAGCAGCCAGACATAAAACTTTAACCTATAAGGGGAAGAATGTTAGAATGACTGCACATCTCTCTGCTGAAACTTTTTAAGCTAGAAGAGTATGGTCATCAACCTTTAATCTCCTAAAACAAAACCCAAGATCCTGTATCCAGCTAAACTGAGTTTCATTTATAATGGAGAAATTAAATACTTTAATGACATTCACATGTTGAAGAAATTTGCCATAACTAAACCAGCTCTCCAGGATATTCTCAGACCTATCCTTCACAATGACCAGCACAATGCTCTACCACAAAGTAAACTCACTCAGAAACTTTTGATCAAATTCCAACTTCCACAGTGGTGAAAGGATTAAAAATGTCCACTGGACTTTTGAAAAACTCGACATCCAAAATACTACGAGGCTTATCAATACTCTCAATTAATGTGGATGACTTAAATTGTCCTCTAAAGAGGCACAGGTTGGCTGACTAGATACAAAAACTCAGGCCAGATATCTGCTGCATACAAGAATCTCATCTTACCTTAAAAGATAAATACAGAATCTGGATGAAGGGATGGTCATCTATAATTCAGGCAAATGGAAATCAGAAAAAAGCAGGTGTTGCAGTTCTATTTGTAGATACAATAGTCTTTAAACCAACAAAAGTAAGGAAAGATTTTATATTTGTTTTTCTGTTTTTTTTTTAGAGACAGAGCTCATTTTGTCACCCTCAGTAGAGTGCTGTGGCGTTACAGCTCACAGCAACCTCCAACTCCTGGGCTTAGGTGATTCTCTTGCCTCAGCCTCCCGAGTAGCTGCGGACCACAGGCGCCCACCACAATGCCTGGCTATTTTTTGTTGTAGTTTGGCCAGGGCTGGGTTTGAACCCACCACCCTCAGTATATGGGGCCAGTGCCCTACTCACTGAGCCACAACAGATATTTACAGAACATTTCATCCTAATGAAACTGAATACACATTCTTCTCATCAGCCCATGGAACATCCTCCAAAATTGATCACATCTTAGGTCACAAGTCTAACCTCGGCAAATTTAAAAGTATAGAAATTATTCCTTGTATTTTCTTGGATCATCATGCAATAAAAGTTGAACTAACCAATAATAGGTATCTGCATACTCAAACAAAGACATGGAAACTAAATAACCTTATGTTGAAAGATAGCTGGGTCATAGATGAGATTAAGAAGGAAATTGCCATCTACAGCAAACCCACAGCCAATAGCATATTGAATGGAGTAAAACTGAAGACATTTCCACTAAGATCAGGAATCAGGCAAGGTTGCCCATTGTCTCCACTA
>CAUYON010009617.1:0-17732 GCA_963573935.1 Arctocebus calabarensis | reverse complement strand
TGTTGAAGAGCAATGGAGACAATGGGCAACCTTGCCTGGTTCCTGATCTAAGTGGAAATGATTTCAATTTAACTCCATTCAATACAACATTGGCTGTGGGTTTGCTGTAGATGGCCTCTATTAGTTTAAGAAATGTCCCTTTTATGCCAATTTTCTTAAGTGTTCTAATCATGAAGGGATGCTGGATATTATCAAAAGCTTTCTCTGCATCAATGGAGAGAATCATATGGTCTTTGTTTTTTAATTTGTTTGTGTGCTGAATTACATTTATGGATTTGTGTATATTGAACCAGCCTTGGGATCCTGGGATAAAGCCCACTTGGTCATAGTGTAAAAATTGTTTGCTGTGTTCCTGGATGATGTTTGTTAGGATATTATTGAATATTTTTGCATCAATATTCATTAGTGATATTAGTCTGTAGTTTTCTTTTCTTGTTGAATCTTTTCCTGGTTCAGGGATCAAGGTGATATTCGTGTCATAGAATGTATTGGTTAGTATTCCATCTTTTTCTATATTTTGGAAAAGGTTAAATAATATAGGTACTAGTTCCTCTTTAAAGGTTTGGTAGAATTCTGACGTGAATCCATCTGGTCCTGGGCTTTTCTTTTTAGGGAGATTTTGTATGGTTGATGCTATTTCAGAACTTGATATCGGCCTTTTCAACATTTCCACTTCATTCTGGCTAAGTCTAGCAAGGTGGTGTGCTTCCAAATATTGGTCAATTTCCTTCAGATTTTCATATTTCTGAGAGTAAAGTTTCTTGTAATATTCGTTAAGGATTTTTTTAATTTCTGAGGGGTCTGTTGTTATTTCGTCTTTACCATTTCTGTTGATGAAATTAGAGATTTTACTCTTTTTTTTCATGATTAGAGAGATGTCACGTTTCTTAAAGCTGACTAAAAACATCTATGAAATCCCACCACCAATATCCCAGAGAATGGAGTAAAAATGATAGCCTTTCCACTTAGAACTAGAACTGGATAAGGATGTCCACTATCTCAGTACTATTAAACATAGTGCTGGAAATCCTAGCCAGTGCAGTCAGTCAAGAGAGGGATATTAAGGACATTGACATGGGGGCAGTGGAGGTCAAACTCTAGCTCTTTGCTAATGATATGATCATATACTTAGAAAACCTCAGAGATTCAACCACAAGACTACTCTAAATGTTCAAGCAATAGAGTAACATCTCTGAATATAAAATCAATGTCTACAAATTAGTTTTTTTGTAGATGCCAGTAACAGTCAAGTTGAAAAGCAAATCAAGAACACAACATCATTCACAATAGCCTCACAGAAAATGAAATACCTGGCATTGCATCTAACCAAGGAGGTGAAAAAATCTCTACAGAGAGAATAATGAAACCCCGAGAAAAGAAATAGCAGGAGACCTTAACAAATGGAAGAATATACCTTGCTCCCAGCAGAGAAGGACCTTCATTGTTACACATTAATACTACCCAAAGCAATCTACAGATTTAATGCAATTCTCATTAAAATATTATTATCATACTTTGAAGAATTTGAAAAAAATAGTTTCTTGTTTTGTATTAAATCAGAAAAAAAATGTATAGCCAAGGTTATTCTTAGTAATAAACACAAATCTGGAGGCATCACTCTATCAGACTTCAGGTTATATTACAAGTACATAGTGATTAAAAAAAGCATGGTATTGACACAAAAGTGGCAACATAGACATATGGAACAAAAGAGAAAACCTAGAGATGGAACCAGCCTTTTATTGCCATCTCATATTCAATAAACCAAACAAAAGAATACACTGGAGAAAAGAATCCCTATTCAAAATACGGTGCTGAGAGAGCTTGATAACCATACATAAAAGACTGAAACTTGACCCACAACTCTCACCACTTACAAAAATTGACTTACAATAGATAAAAGATTTAAATCTAAGACATGAAACAATAAAAATCCTAGAATAAAGAGTGTGGAAATCTCTGGATCATATCAACCCGGGGAAAGATTTTATGAAGAAAGATTGCATTGGCCATTGCAATAATAACAAAAATAAATAAATAGGACTTAATAAAGCTGAAAAGCTCCTGCACAGCCAAGGACACAACCATTAAAACAAATAGAGAACTTTTTAAAAAAAGTGAATTAACAAAATGTGATGTACATATACCATGGAGTACTACTAAGCCATAAATAACATGAATTAATACCTTTTGCAACAATCTGGGTGGAACTGGGGATCATTCTCCTAAGTTGATTTTTAAGGTTTTAAATACCATATACTCAATTTTTAGAAAGGTTTTACCTATTTACACTCATAACATCAGTCAATGAATGTCTGTTTTTGTCTCTTTAACAGCATTAACTATTTTATAAAGTAATTACTTATAAATAACATAGCCAGTAATTGTACTTCATTTTAATTTGCATTTCTTTGATTAGTAGGGATACTTGATTTTTTTCTCAAATATTTGATAGCCATTTATATTTTTTCTTATGCTGATATTTCCAATTTTGTCTTCTGAATTTCATACCTCAAATCAATCCATCTTTTCCTGTATTATTATTTTTACTGTTTTTATGTGCAGAAAATTCTTCCCAGTCTCAGGCCAAATAAATGTTTGCTTTTGTTTTCTTGCAACATTTTAACGTATTGTTTGGTATTTATATTGTTGAAAGGCTATGTTCTCTTAGTAATGGTTAAGATTCTTGGGCTATGTGGCATATGAAACTCTATATAGTAATCTATTGTATGATGTTTATATTACCAGCTTCCTATGCTGAAATATTGACAGGTTGCTGGGAGAATCAGTGTAACTTGTGCAAGGGAGAGTTAGTTGGAGTTGGTGTTGGCAGAAGAAATAAATGTTAAGAAGGATATAAGTTTAGATATGGATATAATCTGTTAAAATAGTGTACTCCATGCAGGCAGACAATTTATATACCTCAAACAATCTATTATCTATGACTCTGTAGCTATTTATGTATTTATGTAACCATCATTTTAAAAATTTGAAGTATTGTATTCTTCCTTATTTTGTTCCTTTCTTAATGCCACCTGAGACTATTGGTATCATGAAACAGAATGGGAGAATATTAGAGCTGGAAATGATCTCAGAGATCATTTTGTTTTACTTTGATAAGTTAATTTCTGGAATCAAAAAATGATTTGCTTCAAATCACACAGCTAGATTTGGCACAAAAATCCAGATCCCTAACTCCTAGTTCAGTATTCTTTCCATTACAACATGTCATTCAAAGGTCCCATTTATTAGATTGTAGAAGCTCATGATGAAGTGATTATGTTGAATTCAAATGCTGAATATACTTTGTTTCCATATATCTTATCATATGTACTTATAATTGAATATGCAAAGTATAAAACATGCATAAATTTAAAAATGAGTTTGTCTATAACAAAACTATGTCAGAGTGTTAGCAAACTTCCCCTCTTCTCTAAAGAATGTGACAAGTTCTAATTAGTCTCATCTTTACTTCTAAAACTCTTTCAAGTGACACAATGATTATGATATATGGTTGGAGTAAATCTCAGTTTTAAGTTTTGTGATTTTCCAATTTTATTTTTTTCAGATTTTTTCAAGTTATGCTAACAAAGACAAGATCTCAACTTCCATACACACTCTAGATTTTATAATTTCAGTGTCTTGAACTCTGGTTCTTTTTTTGGTCAGGCATTCATTTCTAATACAAATCAATCATTTAGTAAGTATGTTATGCTTATCTTCTGAGTGCCTATTCCAGAACTGGGAACACTTAGGAATATAAGGGGTTTTGCTTGCCTAGTATGAGGATCCTCTTTTTTGTGATAAGGATTGGCATTGGAATTTGATGTTTTATGTGGGGAAAATCATCAAGATTCAATTTAGGATCATATCAGGAAATCTGGATGAAGGAATTTATGAAATTAGGCATAAGTTTTACTGTCATCAACGTCAATAACTATCAGCATTTACTAGATACTTATTGTGTGTTGGGCATGAAAAGTGGGACACAGTTTTTCCCTCAATGAGCTTATAATCTATTTAGAAAAAATAATTATTTCATAAAAGAATAAATAATAATACAGGGTGGCATATGCTGATGAAAATGAGTTGAACAAGTGTGACCTTGTACATGGTGGACTTCAGAAGAATGATCAAATACAAATGTAGCGAGTATATGTTTGGAGTAAGTGTTGAGGGACTTCATGACAAGAAAATAAGTATAAATAAAAGGAGAGAGGTGAAATGCTTATGACCTATTTGGGGTTAAAAATAGAGTAGAACAGTTGTTCATTCATGTAATCCTAGCACTCTGGGAGCCTAAGGCGGGTACATCCCTTGAGCTTAGACTTTTGAGCTCAGGATTTTGAGACCAGCCTGAGCAAGAGCAAGATCCCATTTCTACTAAAAATACAAAAGTTAGACAAATGTTGTGGCAGATGCCTTTAGTCTCAGCTACTCAGGAGGCTGAGGCAGAAGGATTGACTGTCTAAAAACGCACTCTAGCCTTGATAACAGAGTGAGATTCTGTCTCAAAAAAAAAAATGAAGAAGACTAATTTAAGTGTCAGGTAATGTGAAAAGAGTACTGAAAGAGCAATTAGGCAAATGGATGTGGGTAAATTCCTGCATCAGCCACATAGGTCCAATGTGATATTGGTCAAGTCCCTTCATATATCTTAGCCTCAAGGTCTTCTTCATCAAAATACTAGCAATAGTACTACCTTTGAAGGCCTGGTGTGAGAACTACATGAAATATGTTTAAGGTGTATTATACAATCTCTGATACATGTGAGCAATGATTAAATGATAATTCCTTTCATTCTTGTTTTAGTCAGAGTAGATGCAAGTATAGGAGAATGGAAAGAGAAAAAGTAGTGAGTTTTATCCTTTAGTTCATGGGAGTCACTAAAATTTTTGAAGAGGGAGATAACATCTGCACTGTATCATATGGGGGTAATTTCTCCTTTAATAATCTAGAATGTGGCTTGGGGAGGATAGAAAATGGAGACAGAAGTAGAAGGTGAAAGTGACCTGTTCCAAGGTAGTGTGGTTATATTGGAAAGGAAGCCGTAAGCAAGGAGATATCATAATCAAAGAATTGCTCTAACTTGAAGAATGGATATAGAAGGAAGAAGAGGAACAATTGAAGGATGAATTGGAGGACTCAAGACTGGGTGAATGGAGAAAATAAAAAAAAGAAGGGAGATAACTTGAGGAAAATGAAACTAAACTGTTTTGATAAATATTAACTAAGCAGTGATCCTACCTATGATATTCAAATGGAGGAGCATGAATTTGTCGTGGAAGGGCAAATGTAGACTTGGCTCTGCTAAGGGGATGTTTGAACTTTTAATGTACAAGGAGGCTGCTGATATGTGACATGTGTTCACACATGTGTTCATATTTATGCATATGTATTAATATTTGACTGGGTTGGGTATTTAGGACATAGTGTCCATGTTAGTTTTATGAGCACTCTCTAATTCACGATTAGAGGATCCGTTCATATGTCAGTATTAACAAGAAGAAAACACTGACATTTCCTACCAGCTGATTTCTCCATAGTAGGAAAAACCTGTCATATAGAAAAATAGAAATTTAGGCACTTAGAATAATAATGAAGTTGATGTACAGACTAGGACAAGGGGAGCTGCAGCAATAGTACATCTACCAGAGGTTGAGAAACTTTTATAGTTAGAAAGGATAAATCTTGGAGTGTCTTTTAATTTGTGCTGACTGGACGATGGTTCTACCTGATAGATACTTTTGAACCTTTCATGTCCATGGGTTCATTTGAGGAATACCTTTCGTAGAACCTAAAAGCTTAAGCACCATTCCTAGGCATTGTGAAGGGTGAAGATGTTGAGAAAGTGGCTCCTCTAAATCGCTTTAGAAGATAATAACCATAGTGTGTGTGATATTTTGGGCTTTTGACTTTAAACTAAATATCCCAAATAAAACTCTATTTGCAAAAGAGATCATAAAATAGGAAAAAAATGAGCTAAATTGAAGTGGTTTTGCTCAGAGAGGTCAGACTTGAATGGCTGTGTGTATGTGTGTGTTTGTGTGTGTGTATGTGGCAATGTACTTAATGGCAGCCCCCTACACCTTCAGCATATTTAATAGTTTTGTTTGGCTTTGGCCTTCAAATCTGCAGCTCTTGCAATAATTGCAAAGAGGCTTTCAGATGATTTTTCTCAGCAGTTCCTGTCTAAGTAAATTTATCTCAGCTAATTGTGGGCAGTAATGGGGTAAGTTTTTCCATAATTGGGACCCTCAATACTTCTATGAAGGAAGCAGACAGTCAGGTCCAGCTGGTTTGCAAAGAAATATGTCTTTTTCTCTAAATTGGATTCATGAGTCAATTCAAAGCACATTGTATGGGATTGAAAAGAAACTTGTTTTCCGGGTGGCACCTGTCGATCAAAAGATTAGGGTGCCAGCCCCATACGCCGGAGGTGGCGGGTTCAAACCCAGCCCTGGCCAAAAACTGCCAAAAAAAAAAAAGAAATAAATAAACTTGTTTTCCCTTACTGAATTATCTGCATCCCCTATTGATTGTTCAAAATGAAATGGGGTTGTGGCATTGCTACATATACTCAGTTTCTTCACCTAGAAATGTTATTACATACTTAGCAAAGGCATACCTTCTGCTTGTTTTGATCTACTTAAAGAAATTGCTTTGTGTTCCTAGAGAATATCTGACCCCATCGTCCTAGCCAAATTTTATCCTTGAATAAGGAGGAGAAAATCTCCCCACAGTAAATGTTCCTTTTATGCTTTTTTTTCTCACTTCAAATAGAGAAAAAAACAAGTTTTATGAAATAATGATGCTATTCTCAGCTGAACATAAGGGTTTGCCCTTAATATCTTAATCAATAGTTAGAGTAAGGAAGGGTAGCTCATCTCTAAACTAAAGCTGGAATCAACTGTCCAGCATGGAAATGAAATCTGGCAAAGAAGGCTGCAGGCTCATGTAGCAGCTCAACGTTTGCATTTTAAATGGATGAGTTCAATAGTTAGTTTTCAGTATTTATCTCTGAAATCTCAACTAAGGGTCTTCAGAACTTGTAGAGCCTACCTCTAGACTCCTGCAATTCCCCATTGGTGTTTTCATTTCAATTATTCTGCTCAAAACTATGAGCAAGAGTTTGAACTTTGTCTCTGTAAAAGCACAGATACCAGATTTTGAACATCACTGTGGGATTTACTAAATTATTAATGAAATTATACATTTATTTGACAAATATTTTTTGAACATCTGTTATATTCCAGGCTCTGGGTTAGACCCTGGGGATATAGATAGACTTATATTCTAGGTTTAATAAATACCCCATAGCCAACTTAATTTCCATGCAAAAATTAGTACTCTTTTCCCACCATTTTAAAAACAACTTAAGAGTTAACTGTTTTCCTCATTCTACACGTTTCTTTTCTTTTCCTTTTTTTTTTTTTAAGTTTTGACATGTGGTATAGTCTGGATTTGAATTCAAATCTGGTTCTGATATTTATCAACTATGTGATCTTGAGTAAATCACTTAACCTTATTTATATTTCTTATTTACTTCCTTTCCTGCATTTTTTATTCATAAAGCATGGATAATAATAGTGCATTCCTTACAAGGTTGTTATGAAGACTAAATGAAGCAATGTCTGGCATAGAATTATAACTCAATAAATACTAGATTGTATTAGTATTTTTACTTTGAAAAAAATTCCTTTTACCTCTTCTCTGTTCATGGGATGTAGGGAAAGGAAAGTGAGCATGCTAACAAAGAGATGATTCTTATCTCCTTTCTCTTTAAGAAAGTCAAAGAATTAATGTATAAGAATATTGAGGCCATTTTAAAATTCTGGTTACTTTAAAATAAGTAAGCCTATGTGATAACGTCTAGCTCTATGACAGATTCATTCAGGTTTGATTAGAAGTTCAGCATTTATGTTCTTACTCTTTGTATACTGATGCCACTTTAATTATATTTTTTCTTTCAAATCAGTTGGCTTAGACCAACTTACCTAACATTCATTGCCTCACAACTTGTATGTATCCTATAAGCTCTTTCATCCCCCCTCCCCCAAATGTTTTTTTTTTCCCTTTAACAAGATCTTTGTGGCTCATCATCTCTAGAGATAAAAAAGAGATTATTATTAGTTTATTCTGAACAGAGATATAAAACATTTTCCACTATTTAATAGACAAACAATGACTTTTAGTTGATGTCAACATAATTATCACGGTAGCAATCTTTCTATTCCTTAGAAACTGCATCACCTGTATTCCCTCAAGCCATGGCCAAGGACTAGAGAATAATAGATGTCTCAAATGAAGTTGGGGGTTTTATGTGAATGAATGTCATATAGAAGGTAATTTCCCATAAAAATCAACATGTCCTTATGGGTGATGTATGACCTTGATGTCTTATGGTGTTAATGAGCTCCCTAAAGGTAACACTGGGCAACAAAAATTATAGAATTTTCTCTCTGCAAAATTTATCATTAGGCTCAAAAACCTTTCATATACAATCGTCAATGTAATATTCTTCATCTCAGTCCAGATAACTATTAGTATATATCTGACTTTAGGTACATATTAGTACATAATATGCAAACCATTGTTGTCTATATTCAGAAACTGGAGTACTTGAAGATAGACATGTCTTATCTTCAGATGAAGTGATGGTCTTGTCCTAAAATGATAAATATCAAGGGCTATTTAAAGCTTTCAGAACAGTTTGTTCTAAATTTAGATAAGCAGACCAAAAAAGTCCTTACTTAAAGGGAAAAGTTATTGGGTGGCACCTGTGGATCATCGAGTAGGGTGCCGGCTCCATATACCGAAGGTGACAGGTTCAAACCTGGCGTTGGCCAAACTGCAAAAAAACAGAAAAATAGCTGGGCCTTGTGGCAGGCACCTGTAGTCCCAGCTACTCGGGAGGCTGAGGCAAGAGAATCATCTAAGCCCAGGAGTTGGAGGTTGCTGTGAGCTGTGTGACACCAGGACACTCCACCGAGGGAGAGAAAGTGAGACTCTGTATCTACAAAAAAAAAAAAAAGGGAAAAGATTATTTGCTATTCTTGTTGGCTTCTCTAATTGGTAGAAGTTTTCAAATATTAGTTTGCTCAGGTACTATTGAATGTGTTTAATTTCTTTGTTCATCATTCCTGATAACTACAATTTTGCATCATTAGTAGATCACTTTAAGTGATGTTGATATTCAAATTGTCATTGGGTTAATAATTTATTTAAGTGAATGGCTAGCCTAGTTTTACATAAGAGTTCTAAATATTGACTGTGGGCTTGAATTTTAATTTTGCAATTGATGACTCTAATATATTGGAAAATACATCTTTGAGCCCATTTATCTTGTAGAGATATTGTGGTTAACATGGGTGTACCCATATAAAGGGTCTAAAATGGTGGCTGACATTTAATGAGTACTCATTAATTGGTAGCCATTGTCATTATTATACCTTTAAACCGGCCTCAGACAAAATACTCATTATAAATTCTATTTCACGAAAAATAAGAGAAGATATTTTTCCTTCCTGTATTGTTGGGAAAGAGTATGGAATTCATTATACGAAGTTAATACAAAATCTGGACAAATGGGCATATTATGGATAGGGTATTATGGCTCCTCAGGAGGACAGACATCTATTGCTTGGGCACACAAAAGTAAAACAATGAGGCATAGAAATCCAGAGGACAACCTCAAATACATTAAAATGCATGTTTCCACAAGCACTTTGAGGAGCTCAGTGACCTGGTTAGAATTTACTGTCACTAGTAAACAGCTGTCTAACATAAACTTGGATGTCCCATGTAAGCACTGTTAAAAATTCTAGGAGCAGTACTGTATAAAATGAATTAGTTTTATAGGACTATGTGACTATGGGTTATGCAAATCAACTCAATCATATTTTCCACTCCTAATTACTAATTTGGAACCCTTGAAGCATTTTGTTGGTCTTACAGTTGTAGCTCAGAAAGGAAAAAAATTAAAAGAAAAATTACAACAAAGCCCAACTGATCCACTGTTAGCAGTGTCTAACATCATGTTACCCTACCTATCAGCAATAAAACTGTCATTCCTAAAATGTTATTATTAAAGCAAAAATGTGTTTGAATGTTCACACTAGTGTGTTAAGGTACTATTGGGGCTAGAGTATTTTGGGAGCACACACAAATAGGACTTCCTCTTCACATTAAGGTGATAAGACATTGGCAGTGCTTTTAGTGAGGCTATAGCTGTAGAGAAAAAATATAACTATATATAATCAAAATATTATGTGTTGGGGGAGGAGAGAGAGAGACAAACAGGGAAAGATAGATTGATTTTCAATGAAGAAAAATGTAAAAACATGAAAATCAATCATGTAAGAGACATCTAAGGGCTGGAACTGCTTCATTTCTCATCTTAATTCCTAGAATTGAGCACAGTCCTTGCCCCATAGTGCATAGTCAACAAATGTATGTTGAGCTTAACTTTGTAAAAAGCTTGACTGAATACATTCAGTCTTTCCTTTTGTCCAGGTCATGGGGTAGGTAGAATGAAAGACAGTAGAGCTGTTCCTACTGGTATATTTAGAAGCATTTCTTTCCCAGTCTCTACTACCATGGGAGGGATCAACACTGTAGCAGTTTCCCATGTTATGTCCCTTGCCAGCTTCTTAGAGGTCTTAAAATTCATAAGTCTTAACTATCAGGAAAAGAAAAGAAGCTAAGAGCTCAGATATGAGCTCTTCTACCCACATTTTATAGATGAAATATTTAGTCTTTTAAATTAAACATGCCTAAAAATCTTATTCCAGAGAGGCTTTTTGCAACCATCCTGCTATAGAGCTCTAACCTTGGAACAGAATCTGCATATGAATCAAGGTCAGTCTGTTAGAGTTTCTCTAACCAAAGTGTAAATTCAAAACCTCAACCTCAGGGAAACAGCAGGGGCTGAGTAGAGGTTGAGAGTAGAGAAAACCAGGGGGATGACACTTTGGGGACTAGTGCAAAATCTATGTGATACTTGGGGTTCGTAAATTATGGCTGCTTCTTTTATGTTTGTTTTTATTTTAAATTGAAATCCATACATTGTAAATGAAAGAAAAAACAATTTTTAGAAGTTGAAGAACAAAGAAAATAAAAACTTAGTTTATGGGTAAATATCCAGTAGCGGGATTCCTGGATCAAATGGTATGTCTACTTTTAGTTCTTTGAGGAATCTTCATACTCTGCCATAGAGTTTATAATAATTTGCAGTCCCACCAACAGAGTATAAGAATTCCTTTCTCTTTGCATCCATGCAACCCAAATGCCAACCAATTCATGAATGGATTAACAAAATTTGGCATATATATATATGTACAGACACACATATACACACCATGGAATAGTACACAGCTATGAAGAAGGAAACATAAGGGCTTCTGTGATAATATGGATGGAACTGGAGACCACTATCTTAAGTATCTAAAGAATGAAAGAACAAACGCCACATATACTCCCTATTAAATGGAAATTAACTGATGAGAACACATGTGCACAGGAGGAAGTATAATTCAATGAGAACCAAACAGGAGAATGGGCCAAAGGAGACAGGAAAAAAACCTACAACCTAACAGGTACAGTGAACACTATCTGGATGACAGGGCACACTTATAACCCTCACTCATGCTCTAGAAAAGTTATACATGTAACCAAAAACATTCATACCCCTGTAATACTTTGAAATTAAAAATAAAGATCTTAGCTTGTGTTTATAGAATTATAGTATCCAGTTTAAAGAAATCCATTGTCCCACTCAACTCTGCAGTTGATCAGCTTATACACTTCTAATGTAATATTCTGATCTGGGTATCACATTTTATG
This sequence comes from Arctocebus calabarensis, assembly GCA_963573935.1. Lineage (NCBI taxonomy): Eukaryota > Metazoa > Chordata > Mammalia > Primates > Lorisidae > Arctocebus > Arctocebus calabarensis. The sequence continues at coordinate 5,888 of CAUYON010009617.1, read as the reverse complement.
TGGAATATAGATCAATGAAAATGTATTTTGACGAGGGAAACCAGAATAAGAATGGGTTTGAAAATCAGAAATAAGAGAAACTGTTGGATGTAGGAATCATTCACTTGTTAAAACTCTTAAATTTCTTATTTCATTTAGATGAAAACCAAACTCTCACTGTAGCTTAAGATGTCTTAAGGTGAGGAAGATAGAAAATAGAAATGTACATTTTATTTCTAGAAAGATATTCTGCTCCACAATTCTGCCTGCTTTTAAGCCTATAGCTATTAGAGGTGGATATTCCTCTAATGGATATGGGCAAAATAATTTGAAAAAGGTTTCACCACCCCAGATGCCCACTCCCTGCCACACTCTATATCTATTTTCTACACAACCTACTTAGAATAAAATAAAAATTCCGAGGTGGGTGAATTGTCTGAGCTCAGCAGTTTGAGACCAGCCTGAGGCAGAGCTAAATCTCATTTCTAAAACAAAACAAAACAAAACAAAACTGAGTGTTGTGGCATGCACCTGTAGTCCAAGCTACTTGGGAGGCTGAGGCAAGAGAATTGCTTAAGCTCAAGAGTTTGAGGTTGCTGTGAGCTGTTATGACACAGCACTCTACCGAGGGTAACAAAGCAAGACTCTTGTCTCAAAAAAATAAAAATAAATAAAAATAAAATAAAATACAAACCCACCTATTTATGATCTCATTCTTGACCACTTTTCCAGACTCATGGTGTCTCTATTTCCCCATATCTCTCTCTAATGCTTTAGTCACAATAGTCTTCTTTATATTTTTCCTTAGAGATATGTTTATTTGTAATTAAAAAAGAACAAAATAATTAAATATCAGCTTTTAAACATATACTAGCCATAAAGCTGGTTTTGAAGATAAGAAGCCTAGACTTAAGAACATATGCTTTGTGTGGTTCTTTCTTTTTATTTCTTTTATCCCTAGCTTTATTTAGGTACAAGTGACAAATGAAAATTTATATATTTAAGTTTTTTTTGGGGGGGGAGGGTTAATGATGGGACCTCACATATGGAGCATTTTGCCAGGGTACAAGTCAAATTTATCAAGTATTGAACACAAATTCTTAGCACTGTGAGTAAGTAAATGAGGTGAAAGCTATGTTAATTATTAGGATGTAAGCACTCCAATTTGTACGAATAATGAACACATTGAATCTCACAGAGGCATAAATGTATTCATGCGATATGTATATGACTTAATAAAAAAATTGTATATTTAAGATAAACAATGTGATTTTTTTATATCATATATATTGTGAAATGATCACCACAGTCAAGCTAATTGACATATGCATCACCTCACATAGTCATCATCTTTCTTTTTCTTTTTTTGGTGGTGAAAACACTTAAGAACAAACCCTCATACAAATTTCAAATATGCAAAAATATATTGTTAACGATGGTCACCAGGCAGTACATCATGTCTCCAGAACTTATTCATCTTGCATAAATGAAATTGTGTACCCCCAAACCATTATCTCCCCATTTTTCCCACACCACCCCATCCCCTGCGGACCACTATTTCACTGCCTGCATCTATAAGTTCGAAACTTTAGCTTTCACATGTCAGTTAGATCATGCAGTGTTTGTATTTTACTGTGACTGGCTTATTTCACTTAGCATAATGTTCTGCAGTTTCATCCATATTGGTGCAAATGACAGAATTTTCTTCTTTTTAGGCTGAAATGTATTCCATTATAAATATACCAGTCATACCTCCAGTTTCATCCATGTTGTTTCAAAAGGCACGATTTCTTTCTTTTCTCTGGTTAAGCAGTATTCTATGGTGCATGTATGCTAAATTTTCTTTACCCAATAAATGGCCAATGGGCACATGTAGGTTGATTCCATATTTTTGCATTTGTGAATAGTGCTGCAATAAATATATGAATGCAGCTGTTATATTTTTGTTATAAAGATTTTGTTTCTTTTTAATAGACACCCAGTAGTGGGATTGCTTTTTTGAATGGCAGTTTTATTTTTAGGTCTTTGAGAAATCTCTATATCATTTTCCACAGAGGTTGTACTAATTTACATTTTCACTAACAATGTAAAAGTATTCCCCTTTTCTTTCTGCATCCTCACCAACATATATTGTTTTTGGCTTTTTAGTAATAGCCATTCTGATTAGCGTAAGATGGTCTCTCATTATGGTTTTCATTTGCATTTCTCTGTAGATCAGTGATTTTGAGTATTTTTCATATGCTTTTTGATGTACATTTATATATCTTATTCAAAAAAATGTTCATGTCTTTAACTCACTTTTTTAATGGAATCATTTGCTTTTCCTTGTTTAATTGTTTTGAGTTCCTTATAGATACTGAATATTAGTGCTCTGTGAGATGCACCATTTATGAATATTTTCTCCCACTTTATAGTTTGTCTACTGTCTCTGTGGATTATTTCTTTTGCTGTGAAGAAGCTTTTTCATTTAGATAAGTCTCATTTATCTATTTTTGCATGTGTGTTTAGTTTGCTTTTGGGGTCTTTGTCAAAAATTCTTTGCTGACACCAATGTCCAGAAGAATTTACCTCAGGTTTTATTCTAGAATTTTTATAGTGTCAGGTCTTAAATTTAAGTCTTTATTCCATCTTGAATTAATTTTTTATATGGTGAGAGGTAAAGATCCAGTTTAATTCTTCTGTATACAGCTATCCAATTATTTTAACACCTTTATTGAGTAGGTTATCTTTTCTCCAGTGTATGTTTCTGTCTGTTTTATTGAAGATCATCAGTTGGTTAAAGTAATGTGACTTTATTTGTGTTCTCTATTTCATTCCATTGATATGTATATCTTTGTATATACATAGATCATTCAGTTCTAGCATATAAGAGCATTTACCATGCTGTTTTGGTCACTGTAGCCTTGTAGTAGTATTTGTAGACAGGTAACGTGACGCCTCCAGCTTTATTATTTTGGTTTGAGATTTTTTCAGCTATTTGGGTTCATTTTGAATTCTGTATAGATTTTAGGATTGTTTCTTCTGTTTCTGTGAAAAATAACATTTGTGTATTGATAAAAATTATGTTGAACCTATAGATTATTTGGGGCAGTCTGGTCATTTTCACACTATCAATTCCTCTAATCTATGAACATGCAGCATTTTTCTACTTGTTTTGTCTACAATTTATTCATCAGTGTTTTGTAGTTTTCTTATATAAATCTTTCACATTCATGGTTAAACATATTCCTAATTTTTATTTTTTTATAGCTATTATACATGGGATTGAGATCTTGATTAAATTCTCAGCTTGGTCATTATTGATATATATAAATACTATCAAATTTTGTATGCTGATTTTGTATTCTGAAATTTTACTGAATTTGTTTATCAAATTTAGAAGTCTTTTGAAGGAGTCCTTAGAATTTTCCCGGTATAAGATCATATCATCAGCAGTTTTCAGTTTGGGTGTTCTTTTTTTCTTTTTCTTGCCTGTTTGTTCTGGTTAGGATTTCTAGTACTATGCTGAATAGGAGTGGTGAAAGTGGGCATCCTTGTATTATCCCAGTTATTAGGGAAGATGCTTTCAACTTTGCCTAGTGTAGATTGATGTGGGCTGTAGGTTTTTCATATATATCTTTCATTATTTTTTTGAGTTGGTTCCTTCTATGCCTGGTTGGGTGAGTGATTTTTATCATGAAAAAGGAGATACCACAACTCATAACACAGATGCTGAATTTTATTTTATTTTTTTTTCTTTATTTTTTTTTTTTTATTGAATCATAGTTGTGTACATTAGTTCAACCATGGGGTACAGTGTGGGGGCTTCACATGCATGTGATGCTGAATTTTATTGAATGTTTTTTTCTACATATGTGGGGATGATCATATGGTTTTTGTTTTTAATTCTGTTTATGTGGTGACTCACATTTATTGACATCCATACGTTGAACCATCTTTATATACTTGGAATAAAACCCACTTGATTATGGTGTATTATCTTTCTGATGTACTGTTGAATTTTGTTTCTAGTAAGTATTCTCTTGAAGATTCTTGCATCTACATTCATCAAGGATATAGTCTGTAGTTTTCTTTTTATTGTTGTTGTTGTATCCTTTCCTGGCATTAATAGCAAGGTGTCACAACTTCATAGAATGAGTTAGAGAGGATTCTCTCCTTCTTGATGTTACTGAACAGCTTAAGTAGGATTGGAAACAGTTCTTTTCATGTCTGATAGAATTCTGCTATGAATCCTTCTAGTCCTGGGATATTTTTATTGGAAAATATTTTTATTGTTTATTTAATAACACAATTTATTATTGTTCTGTTCAGGATTGCTATTTCTTCCTGGTTCAATCTTGTAGTATTATTGCATAGTTCTAGGAATTCTTCCATTTTCTTCATGATTTCTAGTTTTAGGGCATAGAGATATTTATAGCTGTCTTGGATGAATCTTTGTATATCTGTTTTATCAGTTGTAGTACCTACATTTCATTTATCATTGTGCTTATATGGATCTCTATTTGTCTTCTTCGGTTAATGTATCTAAATGTATATACATTTTGTTTATATTTTCAAAGAACCAAATTTTTTTTATCTTTTGTATTTTGCATAAATTGTATTTATCTGTTCAAAGAACCATACTTTCATTTAATTTATCTTTTGTGTTTTTATTTTTTGATTTCAATTTTTTTTTTTTTATATATATATGCCCTGATGGTGCTGCCTGCCTTCTTGGATCTCCAAGTGTCTCCTATTCACAGAAGCTCTTTGGAGGAAGGTTCGACAGTTCAACTTGAAGATACTTAGTTAGTCCTATTCTTGGATGAACATTTCTGAACTTGAGGGGCGAGGGGCTTGAGATGGTTATTATAGCCCCATTCCACTAAGGGAAACTAGTTCTTATTCAGCCAAGAGACCTCAATGCCCACATCTGCCCACATCGCTGCCAGATAAGGAGCAGCAAGTGACATTTGTTGAAATTGGATGATAGCTCAGCGTTCCAAGCATTTATATGCATCATCTCATTTAAACTTCACAACCACCCTGTGAGGAAGGAAAAAGCATTTTTATTTTTATTTATTAATTTTTTAATAATTTTATTAAATCATAATTGTGTACATTGGTGCAATCATGGGGCACAATGTGCTGACTTCATATACAATCAGAAATATTTAGATCGTACTGTTGAAGATAGCCTTCATGGCATTTTCTTAATCACTATATGAAGACATTGATATTATACATTTAATAAGTTTCACCAGTACCCTGCTAAGATACACCGTAGGTGTGATCCCACCAATTGCCCTCCCTCTACCCATCCTCCCCCCTCCCCTCCCTTTCCCTTTTCCCTGTATTCTTGCTCTATAATTGGGTTTTAGCCTTCATATAAAAGTTATAAATTAGCTTCATATTAGGGCTGAGTACATTGGATACTTTTTCTTCCAATCTTGAGATACTTTGCTAAGAAGAATATGTTCCAGCTCCATCCATGTAAACATGAAAGAGGTAAAGTCTCCATCTTTCTTTAAGGCTGCATAGTATTCCATAGTATACATGAACCAGAATTTATTATTCCATTCATGGGTCGATGGACATTTGGGCTTCTTCCACAGCTTAGCAATTATGAATTGGGCTGCAATAAACATTCTGGTACAAATATCTTTATTATGATGTGATTTTTGGTCTTCTGCATATATACCTAATAAAAGAATTATAGGATCAAATGGCAGATCTATTTTTAGATCTCTAAGTGTTCTCCAAATATCCTTCCAAAAGGAACATATTAGTTTGCATTCCCACCAACAATGTAGAAGTGTTCCCTTTTCTCCACATCCATGCCAACATCTCTGGTTTTGGGATTTTGTTATGTGGGCTAATCTTACTGGAGTTAGATGATATCTCAAAGTAGTTTTGATTTGCATTTCTCT